>PVJA010002411.1:56882-107692 GCA_004027025.1 Myocastor coypus | reverse complement strand
GTTGGGGTGGGACTAGCAGGGAAGGATGAGGAATTGAACCCTCAGCCCCCGTGCGTGTTTGCAGGCACTTTCATTGGCTGAGGTACTTGGCCTGCCCATAGTAAGCATTTTATAAAGAGAAATCTTGTTTTCATAACTACAACAGTGTCTAAAGAAGATAGTCTAGAGAAAATGTGCTAACAAGTTATTTCCTGTAGAGAGTTAATGAGATGGCTTTAGGTTTGGGGCTAGGTAGAGTCAGGTATGAATAACTTCACAGAAAAAAAAAAGAGTGAGTTTGCAAAAGTGTCTAAGATGAGCTTTTAGGAAATGATGACTGATTTAAGTGACAACAGAAAGGAAAACTCACAGATTACACATTTAGGAGAATTTCAGAAGTATAATATGATTAGAAATTAAGAAGAGAGCTAGTTTTGGGGTGGTATGATGAGTTGAATTTTAATATTTTGAGTTTGAGTGATGGCAATACATGAAGGAATACCTACCAGAAATGTGGGCAAAAATATATATTTTAGAAAAATAGATCTCTTGAAATATAGATTTTGGGGGGTATTATAAGCAGATCTATTTAAAAAGGTGGAGAATTAGAGTTGAATTTCAAGAGAGAAGACCAAGGGAGAAGACTTCACACCTAGAGACTCCCACAGTTGTGGAACATGAAACCGGAGCAGGGTCATTGAAAAAGAAAGGAAAGAGCCTAGGAAGAGTTGGGCAACAATTAGAGCTAGAGATGACAGCAGCAAAGAGAGTCTCCAGACAGTGACGGAGAAGAAGGGAGAGGAGGAGACCCCACAGTCAGTGCAGTGGTGCTACAGAACCTAGGCTGAAAGAAATCAGCTAGGAGAGAAGGAGCAGGCACTACTGTCCTCAGAGTGTCTCCTAGAGATATAAATAAATAGAAAAAGCCAGCCTGTGGCTAGAAGTAGTAGAAAGACAAGCAATGTTATCTTTAGTTCTTGGACAATGAGTACAATCATAACCCTGAGAATGAGCTTCAGTTTATCCCTAATCTTACCATAGCCCATCTCCTTGTAGACCGATTACTGAGTCTGATCCCTTGTCCCATTTCTACTACCACCATCTGGGTGTGACCTCTATTAACACTTATTTTATCCCATAGGTCTCATTGCCACTACCACACTCATCACCCTGATCTCTGATCTCTACCCTGCCATGTCTGATAATGTTATGGTGCCTGTGATCATTAATAAGTCCACGTAAGATTGTCTGTTTTTTCTCCCAAGGTTGTCTTTAGGTATGAAGTCTACTTTCCTTCATTCATCTTCTTCAGGTTTCATACAGGTGCCCAGAAAAATGATGGCAATTATTATCATTTCTGAGCACAAAAATGATAGTGATCATTACTATCAGGAGTTTCAAGTCAGCTCCTCTCAAACATATTCAAAATTACAGAGGCTTCACCTCTTCACCGTAATTACATCATGATTTGTGTCCAATTGTTACCCAGCTGCCTTCTAGAGCATGCCCAGCAATAACCTTCTTGCCCTACTTCACTTTATAAGTAATTCTTAGAAGTACACTTCCTCTCCAGGGCCTTGGTAAGCAGATGATTCTTGTGATTACTTCTTATTATTCCCTCCCCAGAAATACTTACTGCATTTAATTTTAGTTTACAATTATTGTACACCAGTGAACAAAGTAGAAACAATGACTTTTTAAGTTTTTCTTCTGCTGTTGGTTTTATCCAATAAGTTAGCTTGAATTCACTTGCTTTATACAACCTTATGTCACACAGGTTATAAAACTGTGCCTAATTCAGTGTGTCTAACTAGAGATCTATGCCTACGGAATGATTCATGACTTTTTAAAGGCCAGCCACTGACCTATCTTAAAACACTAACTTGAGTTATAAATATCCAGAAAAGGACAGGAAGAAAGCTAATGGTATAACATTTAACAAAATCAGTCCTGAATTTAAATTTAAATATATTTAGCAATTAAAAGTCAGATATCAGTACTTGCTGTCATATTTAATTAGCTGCAGGGCAGGAAGAGATGACAGTAAACTGTGGGTATGTAAATGGTGTGAAAATATAGGTAAAACTACATTGTTAATGATAGAAATCACTTAAACTATGTTTCACTTAATACATTCTGATTAGAAATGATACCTACACAGGCTTAGATAGCCAACAGTAGAAGCATGGCAACAAATGTCTACAAGTTTTGACTCAGCAGATCAACAATATCTCTAAGATCTTCTTACATTTCCCTCATGGTCACCATCCTTTATCCAAAACATGGCAGCTGGAACCCAGACCCGTGTCAAGATTCAAGGTAGAAAGAAGAAAAGAGAGTGTCCCCAGCCATGTTTGTCCTTTCTCAAGCATTTCCAGTAGGTTTTCCATAATCTAGAGCTGTCTCTCGTGGCCACTCTTAGCTGCATAGCTGGTCAGGAAAGTCAGCATGGTTGGGTAGAGTCAGTTGGGTTTGGGAAGCAATAGTGCCAGGCATGTTGCTTGTATTATAACAGAAGATGCCCTTGCCCAGCTAGTATATTTCAGCTTGGTAGTTTCCCAAGTAGTAGTTCCGGTTACAGTTCCTGTTACTTTTGTCACTTAGAAACAGTTGGCCACTGTGATGCATAGCTGGTCACTATGATACATATGACAAGAACCATTTCCCAGTTGACAAGCCACCCTGCCTTTGTTGCATACAGTACCAATGCCACACAGAGCCCATCCTAAGATCACTGACAACCCTTATGTTACTGTTTTTATTTGGGCAAAAGATCACATGTAGGACACCCAGCAAAGATTCACTACAGGAACTGAAAGAAGGAGAAATGGCTGGTGTTATGATTTATGTCTAGTTATCTCCCAAAAGCCTCATTTAGTTATTGGGGCAGCTTCTAGAATTTGTGACTGATTCATGGTCCAGTGCTGGGATTATGGATGTGGATGTTACACCCACCCTGGAGCAAATAGCCTGAATACAATATAGGAAAGAAAAGAAGTTTGCTAGCTGCCCCAGCTACTGCTCCTCCTTTTGTTTTTTGCTGTCTTGTGCCTCAATGAACTGTTGCCCTCTGCCATGTGGCACTCTACCTTGGAGCCAGCAAAGTATAGACTGAAATCTTCACTGACTAACTGTGAGCTACATAAAACTTTTCTTCCTTAATTTTGTGTGTCAAATATTTTGTCCCAGCAATGAGAGAAAAGTAACTGAGATCACTGGGAAGCGGAAACACCAAAATGATGCTGGGGATTTGGAGACATTTATTTTACAGTGGTGGATGCCAATCAGGATCATTCCCAAAATATCAGAGGCTGGTCTTTGGTGATCTAAGGCTTATATGGGATAAGCAAGCAGGAAGTAGAGGCAGAGTGACTTGTCATTGGGGATTGGTTCTTACAATATGCACCATAGTGACCAGCCATTTCTGAGACAAAAGTAAGAGGAACTGGAACCAAAACTATTACCTGGGAAACTACCAAACTGAAGTATATTGGTGGGAGAAGATGTCTTCTGCTATAGTATTAGTTCTAATCCCCATAGAAATTCTGAAGAGTAGATATTTGTTGGACTTATATGGCCATCAAACTAAACAGAAATTCTCCAAAATTAAGTCCATTTGAGAATAACATTGCAGTCGGAATGCATGGGTGCCTAGTAAACAATGAGTAGAGAAATTGGGGTGGGGGTAATGAAGGCAAAATGAAGAAGATTACATAAGTTGTTTTTAACTAGTTATCCTTGGATACATAGATCAGTAACAAAGAGTATTTTAGTCCAAGGTTGAACAAGCAATCATTGGACAGATGTCCTTGCAGGAATATTTTTTGTGTAGGCTTCAATGGGCATTGTGCAAGATTCTGGTTCTGATGGAGTTTTGTTATAGTTTTTATAATTAGGTATACATACATAAGATCCTCTTCCTCACTACCTCCTGGCTTCATAGATATTTTTTGGGGGTGAGGGCTTTAACACAAGGGACCTCATTTTCATTCTGGTATTTTTTTTTACATTACTTTGGGAAATCATAGTATCAGAGACATTATTTGTAACCTATGGTAACCCTGAAGGGCAAGTATGAAAGATTAAAATTAATAGCATGAAGAAAAATTAGAATTATGTAAAATTCTACATAATAAAGCCATGGTTCTAATTTAGACCACATTGACTCCAAAATACATGTTTCTTCCAGTATATCACATTATACTGTTCAGGTCATAAGGATTTGAAGGGAGAATCATATTCAACCCGAGTCACCACAATTATTCACTCCATTTTGACTAATCTTTAAATAAACTATGAAGCTTTGAGCTTTTCTTTGTTGACAGGTATCTTATTACTTTTTATATTTATTTCCTGGGCTGATATTGGGTTATTTAGAATATATATATATATATATATATATATATATATATATATATATATATATATATATGGGGTTTTTTGGTGGTATCATGCATTGAACTCAGAACCTTGTGCTCAACAGACAAGCACTTATTACACTGAGCTATCTCCCTGGCCCTAGAAGTTTTATATCTTATTGATTCAACTTTGGTAATTCACATGTATCTAGGGATATTTCCATTTCTTCTGTGTTTTCACCCTGTGAGAATAAAGACTTTTCAAGTAGGCTTTAATCATATTCTGAATATTTGTAGTTATTTCATCCTTTTCATTTATTATTGCATGAATTCAATTTTTTCTTTCTTTCTTTGATAAGGTTGTGTAGGGGTTTATCAATTTTATTCTTTCAAAGAACCTATTCTTCAATTCATTAATTCTTTGTTTTGATTTCTTCATCTCTATTGCATTTATTTCTGCCTTGATCTTTATAATTTTCTGCCTTCTTTGGGCTTTGAGCTTGACTTACTCTTGTTTTTCTAGAAACTTGAGGTATAGCATAAGATTATTAATCTGGGCTTATTCTGTTTTCCTGATGTGAAAATTTACCACTGTAAATTTCCTTCTTAAGCCAGCTTTCATTGCATCCCACAAGTTCTGGTAAGTTGTAGCTGCATTTTTGTTTGATTGTAAGTATTTGTTTAATTTATTCTTTAATTTCATTTGTGATCCACCAATTGTTCAGGAGAGTGTTATTTAATTTCCATATGTATATGAAGTTTTTCTGATTTTTTATGTCAATAATTTCCAGTTTCATTGCATTATAATCAGAAAATATGCATGGGATATTTTCATTTCCTTTGCATTTACCTAAGCGTGTGCTGTAGCATACACTAGTACATGGTCTATTTTGGAGAAATGTTCCATGTGTAGCTGAGAAGACTGGGTACTCCGATGTCGTTGGGTGGAACATTGTATAAAGGTCTACTAAATTAATTTCTTCACAAGTTTGGTTTAGTTTTGTTTTTTGTTTTTGTTTTTTTTTTTTTTTTGCTTTTTTTCTTTTTGCCTAGTTGATCTATCTCTGTGATAGGTGATTGTTGAAGTACCCCGTTACAACTGTGTTATTTCTCATTTGAATTTTCATGTGTATTACAATTTGTCTTATAGAGTTTGGTGCTCCTACACTGGGTGCATATACATATATGAATGTTATCTGTGCTTCTTGCAGCTTTCCCCTACAAAATATTTAGTGATGTTCTTTATCTCTTTTAATCACTCTTGGTTTGAAGTTCACATTGTCAATAACCAAATAGCTACCCCTGCTTTTTTTCTGGGTTAACTGACACATGGAACAGTGTTTTCTAGCCTTTGGTCTGTGAAATTTCTTTTGAATTAAATGTATTTCTTGTATGTAGTACATTGTTTGATTTTTTTCTTGATTCATAGTGAAAGTCTGCTTCTTTTTATTGGTGAATTGAGGCTGTTTATATTCATGGTTATAAACGATATATACTGGCTTATCTTTATCCTGTTATTTTCCCCTCTCTTGTTTTTTTTCCTGCTCATTGGATCCTTTCTGTTATTCTTGAAGTTGTGGTCATTTTATCTCTTTATAGATAATCTGTCAGTACTTTTCTTTAGTGTTGGTTTGGTGGTTATGAATTTCTTCAGATGTTCATTGTCATGGAAGTATCTTAGCTCACCATAATTTGATAGCTAGTTTTGCAGGGTATATCTATCTGGGCTGAAATTTTTTTTCTTGCAGGATTTGAGATACTTAACTCCAAGCTCTTCTTGATTTGATGGTTTGTGTTGAGAGATCTGCCATGATTCTGATGGACTTTTGATTGTGGATTATTTGGTTCTCTTCTCTAACCATTTTTAATATTGTGTTGTTTTGCTCAATTTCTGAGATCTTGATTGGTATTTGTCTAGGTGTATATTTATTCTTATTATGGTTAATCAGATTTCTATATGCCTCACTTATATGTATGTCAAATTCTTTTCCCATGCTTGGGAAATTTTCTGCTCCTAGTTCCATAAATAACCTTTGTAATGTCATGTGTGTTGATCCCTGCTGTTCATTGACATCTATCAATTTTATATTGTTTTTCTTTCTATCATTGTTGATAGAAAATTGTTATTTTCTGGTTTCTTGTTATTTTTAAGAGATCTTTTCTTTCCCATTTACTAGCTGCAATACTATCTTTAAGCTCTCAAATTCTATCTTCAGTTTCATTCAAGTGGTTTTGCAAGCTTTCAATGGAATTCTTAATTTCCTGTATCTTTTTGAGTCTGTTTCTTACATTCCAATTCTTTCCTGTATTGTTCATTCAATGTATCTATCTTTTTTCTATTCTCTTCTATTTTTTTATCTGTCTTTAGATGTGCTTAACAATTCTTTCATGATTGTTATTTCTTTTTATTTTTTTACCTGAGAGATTATTTCTAATCTGATTTCTTCTATAGCCTGATAGAGTTGCCATCATTTCAGAAACTTCAGGTGTGTGACCTCCCAATTCTATGTCCTTGTCTTCTGTACTTGTTCTTGGTGGGATGGAAGTCTGATCTTGCCTTTTGCTCCTTCATTTTCAAAATTTTGCAACTTGCAATATTCTGGCAGACTCAGCAGTGATGGTAGGGGAATGGGGCACAGAGTACAAAAGCTCCTGCAACAGTAGGGGGCTGGATACACTCATCAAAGCTCCCACTGTGTAGGAGTTAGTGTGACATCTGCTGTGGTGAGGGGTGGAAGTAAGCTACAGCTCAGGAAGGCTCCAAAAATGATGGGGGGGGGGGAGGCTAAGGCTCTGCAAGGCTCTCATGATGGTGTTGGGGGGAGGGCAGTGCACATCGAAGTTCCTGCCACTGGCGAGGGGAGATAGGACTTACCAGGTTCCCCAAACTGTCCAGTATCTGCCTGCCTTGTGCCACTGTGGGAGAGGAGGCCACAGTAAAGCTCCTGCGATGGTGGTGAGGGCAGGGCAGGACTCACCAGATCTTCCAGTTGTTTTAGATACAAGTCCCTTATCATATCTAAGAAAACACAGTCATGAGGATGTAAATCTATCTCTTCTAAGAGTTTTATACATTTAACTGTTTTTCAGTCTTTGGTTCATTCTTAGTTTTAGAATACTCAGTAGGAGTCAACGTTGTTGCATATAGATATTCAGTTACCACAATCCCATTCTTTGGCCACTGAATGGTCTCTGTATCCTTATCAAAAGGTTACTATGGATGTGAGAATTTATTTTTGGACTTTAAATTCTATTCCATTTTTACTTATGTCTATGCTGGTCCTATACTGTCTTGATTATTGTAGCTTTATGGTTACATTTTGAAATCCTTGAGTTTTCACATGGACTTTAGGGTGAACTCATTCATTTTGGATGCAAATTTAGTAAGAATTAAGCTTATTCTGTAGGTCCATCTGAGGAATATGACCATCTCAATGTTAACTTTTCAAACTTATGAATATACACCGCTTTTCACTCATTTGGTTCTTGTTTAATATCTTTTGACAATAGGCTATAGATTTTAGAATAAAAATTTTGCGTTTCTTTTGTTAAGTTTAATTCTAAGTACTTTAATTTTTATTGTAAATAAAATTATCTTCATTTATGGTTTATTGCTAATGTACAGAAAAATAATTTTATGCATTAATGTTATATCCTGAAATCTTGCTACCGCACTCATTTTAAATTTAAATTTGTTCCTTGAATATATGAAACATTTAAGTATATTTTTTTGGGGGGGGGTTGTTTAAAGAATTTTATTTTTATTTTTCTTGTTTCAGAACTTTTATGTATTTATTTTTATGGCTGGCTCAGCCTGCCCTCAAGGTAGGGCTGGCGCAGCATGTGGTGCCGGGGATCGAACCGCGGTCCCTGCAGCCGCCTAAGCTTTCCTAAACAGGCGCTTTAGACCACTGAGCCATCCGGCTGAGCCCCTTAAGTATATTTTTGAAAACACAAAATTTTACAAAGTATTATTCTTATAATCTTGTATGTCTACTGATTGAAAGAATGCTCTACAAATTAGCTTCTGGCTATGTATAAATCAATTCTTATTTGTTTCTTACTACCTATACATTTTCATTCTAATACAACATACTACAGGACACAATCACATCACAGCATGACATCTGATCTTAGACTTCAGCCTCCCAGTGAGAAGTCATCCTGTAAGCATAATAGAAGTATTCACGGAAGTCATTTCTGTCCTAGGATTTCCAGTAACAGCTCTGTGTTGGGGTTTCTGAAAACCACATCAACAGAGCCCATGCTACCAAAACTAAATGTTTCCATTATTTAGTTTTCCCTTAGTGGGATCTCTAAAAGCTTGATATCATAACCACCATAATAACACTTGACAAAGGAAGAATGTGGTGGAGAAGAGAATGAAGTAAAAAGGTACAGCATAATAGACTGAGCCAATAATAATTAAGATATTTTACATCTGAAATTTACAAACTATATTATCATGTGACCATAATTCTGAGTCTTTCTAGGGTCTCAGAAGAGGATGTCAATATCAGTGAGAGGCTCTGAAGCTACTTTATTAAATTCATTATAAACCTACCCTCTACTCCACATCTCTGAGTTGTGTTTGTTTATTTGTAAAATAAGAAAAGCATTTGCTTTGCTAGTTTGAAAGATATTTGAATGTTTAATGAAATCTTGTGTATCAAGAAAACCCTTTATATTATTATTTAATGTATCATTAGGGTTTGTTTGCATATTTTTTTTAAAAAAATGGCCACAGTAATATATCTTTCCTCAGTTTCCTTAAAATTATGATTTAAGCTCTTCTCCCATCAGAGTTTCTTTATGTACTCCCACCCTTTAAATTTGAGTAGATTTGTGACCACAGCAGAAATGACACATGATGTGCAGTCAGGTCATAAACAGAGATGTTTGTTTTAATCTGGCTGTCTAGAATAGTTACTCTTCAAACCCAGATAATGTGAAGAAATCTTAGCTGTAGGGAAGCCCACATATTGAAGAGCAGATAGCCACCTCCACTTCCAGCCCCATGGGGAAGAAATCTTGAATGTAGATCCTTCAGCTCCACTTAAACTGATACTGAAGGGAGCAAAGAAAACGTAGATTCCATAAGCAAGATAAATGGGGGCTGGGGAGATAGCTCTGTGGCACAAGTGCCTGCATGGCAAGTGCAAGGTCGTGAGTTCAAACCCTGGTCCCGCCAAAAAAAAAAAAAAAAAGATAAATGATTTGTGTTTTAAGCCTTTAGGTTTTCAGTGGTTTCTAATACAGCAATAGATAACTGATACACCATCCATCCCTCCAGTGGTCCTGTTCTTAATCACCCCAAACCAAACTTCTCTGCATTCCTTGCCCACTTGGCAACCATTCAGAAGACAAGAAGCCTCCTGAATAATCAGTCCTGGGAGTACCCATTGCCTTACAGTGAAGTTCCATGCTTTCTCACTTACCTTCTAGCCCAGAAGCACTTGAAGGGAAGGCTACCTTGCATACAAGGTTACTTGTATTCTTGTGTCCCTTTCCCATATGAGAAACATAGGACCTTATAGGAAATACAGTCCATATGTTCATGTTATAATTAATTTATTGAGGCTTAAAAATCAGCCTAACAAATTTTGGACATCCTATGTCATTTCTGCTGTGGCCACAAATATACCAAAATTTAAAGGGTGAGAATAAAAACATGGTAGAAGACTCTTAAGTCATAATTGTAAGAGAAAAAAAGGAAATATAGTCATGGCAAAATATTAATATGAAGAAATAATAAAACATAAAGGACGAGGTTCATAAAGAGTAGTTAGAAACAAAGAAGTTTAAACTTTTAAAGCTATAAATGACCAAGAAATAAGATGATATTTTCAAATCACATTCTTTGAATTATAGAACTTTCTATGAGGGCTTGGACATAATCTAACAGATCTTACACTTTACACACAATGTAACATTATGAAGAAGATGAGGTGGGGTGAGATTCTGTATTATCTATCATCTATCTATCTGTCTATCTATCTATCTATCTATCTATCTACCTACCTACCTACCTCTGTGTGTGTGTATGTGTATGTGTGTGTGTATCATTTTTGTTTGCATTGGGAGAATTGAAATCAAGGTTTCATGCATGTCAAGTTAGTGCTCTACCACTGAGCTACATTCTTAAGCTATCTTAATGACTGATAAAGTAGTGTGTGGACACATTCAGAAGCTCTGATAAGGTCAGGCCCCTCTGTCGGCAACTAGCTTGTTACCTCATACTGCAGTCTCATGCCCTTTGAGCTATCAGCCAGAAGGAAAGAAAAAGTGAGTGAAACTACAGATAGACAGCTGTGTTTTAAAGAGAAATCATGGCACCTGTAACTCTGGGGTGACCATAAAAACAAATAAAATACTTCACTGGCATAAGCAGGCAAGTGAGTAGCCTGTTTGGGGAGTCTCACATGGGGTGATGTGTCTCCTCATACTCAAGGAAATTGCTAGTGCTGTGACTCATGCCTCTCTACTGCAGACTCCACCCTCGGCTACCTAGGTCCTACCAGTCCAACGCTGAATTTCTAATTACAGCCCCAGGGCTGTGCTAAGAGTCTAACGCAAGATCATCTACTTATAACTCTTTTCTATCAAAGAACTGACCCAGTTTGAAATCCCTCACCAGTTTAGAAATAAACCCGTAGAATCTTTCCAGTCTTGCTCTCCTTATCTTCTAGAATCTTCCACAGAATGAGTGAATCTGTCCTGGATATCAGTCTGTGCATGCAGTCTCAGAGCCACTGCAGATGCCTGAGATCTTACCCCAACCTTGAACAGCCTTCCACATCTCCATGTTTCTCTAGTATGAAAATTGAGAAATGTTTTAGAATAAAAGCATCACTGTTGTCTTCATCTTAGAAGCAGAAAAACAAAAGGGGAAGAAATAAAAGCTGTCTCCTGACTCACCATGAATTATCATCCCATGCAAAATATTCCTGAGCTGCAAATAAGCCATCGTCTATAAAAATCTTAGGTCTTTTTGAAATACTCTTCATTTTCTTAAATCTCAACACTTTATTTTATAATTATATGTTCAGAACATAATGGACACTAGCAACATCTCTTAAGTGTCTGAGACCCTGAGAATTACAATACTGGAGCTGCATGTAGTATTGTATAAATATATAAACACAAAACAGCAACAACTGTATCACTGTCACAGGCCTTTCTTGCAGAAAATTCCAGAACTCCTGTAACTGGTCATTAATAAGTGCTTTGTTGATGTTGACTCAAATAGCATTTATTAAAAACCAACTTTTAAATACCACTAACAAGTATATTTGGTACAGTGATAGTGCTCCCAGTTTAAAATACAATGCACAGCAATTATCCACCAGTGGTTCCCTAGTTAATCCATATGAGGCTGAGAATAGCTGGATATTGATCTGTCTAATAATGGCATCTGTACCCTCAAACTACCATTGCTAGCCCTCTGGGTTATGTAAACTATGAACTTTGCTCTGGGGCTGTGACACTCACTGTTTTTCAGAATCCTTAGCTTCAGATGGTCCACTCATAGTGAGAGAAGAAAAGAACTTAGACACTAAGGAGGAAAGTTACAGTAACTCCTGGATTTGTGTGGTCCAAAATCCACATTTGCGTATTGGGCACTTGGAATGTAAGTGATATGAATGAGGACTGCAGGGTGTGTGATATGTACAGTAGAGTGTGAAGGAAAGAACACAAAATATCTCCATAATAAATTTTTATTTTACTTTTTATTTATTTTTAATTTTTTTTCATTAATTTTTTGAAAATTAAAAATTATATAGCATATTAAAATTGTAGACAAATATTGAAATGTGAGAGATATAAATTGTAGACAAAGTGAATTTTAGAAAAATACTTTTGAAATGAATATATAGCATGAGATTAGTGATAGGCTGCACACTGTAAATAAATTATTTATAAACTTAAAATGAATATAACAATAAAAATTGTCTAAAATAAAAATGAAGAAAAAATTTACAGATCAGTCATATAATAGTTCATTCTGTGCCATAATCAAGAAACTTATATTCGTATAATTAAAATTCACAAGTAGAAAAGGGTAGGCAAAAAATATTTACAGATTTAAAATTTCTAAATTTAGTTAAAATTACAGCACCACATTTCCAAGAAAAATGAACCTTTGCAAAAGAAATATGAATACAAACATACCGAGATACTAAAATGAAATTGTCCAAAGCTAACTGTAAAGAAAAAAATTTTAGGGTATAATATATATATTATACATATTATATGTATAATATGACATATTATATGTAATTATAATATGTATAATAATTACATATTATATGTATTAGCTATGGAGGAGCAAAATTAAATAGTGTCTTATTCCACATTAGAAAAAAAAAAGAGCAAGTGGATAAGCAACTAGACTAACTCAAAGGACTGAAAGAAAAAATCTGCCCTCATTGCATTTGTCACTTAGCAAACATACCTTTGAAAACTAAACATAAAATATTTTCCAGTTATACAAACTCAAAATATTCTATTATCTCCAGATGTAGCACATAGAAAATAACAAGGACCACAATCCAGAAGGCAAGAGAAGTTGCTATATGGTCCTGGATAAATAATACAGAACTACTCTCAAAATGGTAGCTATGCAGGACTGTGTAAAAATATAATTATATTAGATGAAACTATTTAAAAGACCATTGAAGATTTTTACAAAACGGTACCGGCCGGGCGTGGTGGCGCACGCCTGTAATCCCAGCACTCGGGAGGCTGAGGCAGGAGGATCGATGCGAGTTCGAGACCAGCCTGGGCTACAAAAGTGAGCTCAAGGCCAGCCTGAACTGCATAGCGAGACCCTGTCTCAAAAAGACAAAAAAAACAAAAAAAAAACAAAAAAAAAACGGTACCAATCTTTTGTCAGCTTATATTTTTTAATACGTGTGTGTGTGTGTGTGTGTGTGTGTGTGTGTGTGTGTGTAGAAGACAAGGAAGAACTAATATATAAAGTCAAAGGAAAATGAACATATACTTGTTAAACTTTATAATACTAGGAGAAAACATCATACCAAGTCTTATAAGTAGATTTTAAGTCAAAGATACAATATAAATCATAAAACAAAAATTAAAATTAAGCAATATTCATAAAATTAATTAAATAATTAATTTAAAATTAAATATTTCAAAACAATATTCCAAAATTAAAACAAATCATGAGTCCAATTTAGAGGCCAGAATGTTGTATATCATATCTGTGATCAATTCATAGTGCTTATATAGTATTTGAATAGGATAATATATACAAAAATATCAAGTAAGAAGAAGTTTTCATAATAGTAAAGAACTACTAAGAATAAAACATAACAAAGACTTGAATGGTAAATATATGTCCAGTCCTTCTAACAGTTTGGGGATAGGATATCACACAAAGGTCTAGTATGTTCTAGAAGAATAAATTTCATCTGGCCTTACTGATACTCCTTTTGATTATGGGGTTAAATAAAAATTAGCTTGACATTTCTTTTCACCTTTGTATGAAACAACTAGAAAATTTCAACTCACGTATGAGGCTCACATTCCACTGCACAGCTCTGAAGATATCAAACTCAATAAGAGCAATAACTATCTGCTTTTTTTAATCTAGTTCCTTGAAAGCCTGGACCTTTCTGGTAGGACCTATGCCTGCTCCCTTCCAGAACAGCAGAGCAGGCAATGCCACCACTCATCTCTCCATGACTTCTTCATGCCTGCCCTCCTCCTGCCCTGAAATTCACCTTACTCCTAAGACAAGCCTTAAACATCCTCCCTTATAATTCTATTGGCCCTGCAGACTCACCATTATCCTTCTAGACCTTGGTGTCATCTTTAATTCTCCCTTCTTCCTGGTCATTCAACACCACGTGAACTCTTAAGTATTCCTTCAAATGTTTATCTAGACCCTTGGGGGCCTATGGGGACCTTCTGGAGCAGATTCAAGTTACTACAAATTTCCCAGAATACCATCTTTTTCACTCTGTTCCTTTTTTTTTTTTTTTTTTTTTTGTGGACCGGGGATCAAACTCAGGACCTTGCACTTGCCAGGCAGGCCCTTGTGCCCTTGAGCTATCTCCCCAGCCCCTCTTCCATCATGTTTATAGCAGGCAGGCTAATTTTTCAGAAATATCATTTTCTTTAAGTCATGTTCCCAATAAAGCACCCGAGTAGCTTTCTATAGTTTATTCATACATAGTTTAAAATCTATGTGTCCAACACTTATTTATGTTAGGCCATATGCTACCTGCTAAGGATAATGATAAACAAGACAATCAAGCAACTCCTTAAGATAGAATGAACTCCATAGTCTTCTGTATCCATTTTAATGCACTAGAGCAGCGGTTCTCAACCTGTGGGTCATGACCCTGGCAAGGGTTGAACAACCAAAACACAGGGGTCGCCTAATGCCATTCCGAATCATAACTGTAGCAAAATTATGATTTTGAAGTAGCCACCAAAATTATTTTTTGGTTTGGGGTCACTGCAACATGAGGAACTGTATTGCAGGGTCATGGCATTAGAAAGGTTGAAGAGCTCCAAGACAAGCCCTTATACTCTTTATTTATGTAACATGGCACTTTGCTTCTACTTATTTTGTTCAGAACTATGCTAACATTGAAAGGATTAACTGAAGGCCTCTTTAAGACTTCAGTGAATTCATATCATTTAGCCTCTAAGATCATTCGTTTGGTTTTCTGTCTTTCAGTGTCTTTGTAAGGCAGTTACTTTTTATTTTGGTAAATCTATTGACATAATTAGATGTAAACACCTCAAAGGTTATTCTGTCACAGTGTCTACTTGGTAAAGAATTTTGTAATATTTTCCACTCATGTATTGATCTATGTAGATATTTAATACTTGAGGGATACATGCTATCATGCTAGCAAGAGTCATATAGGAGGAAAAAGACTATTTCCTTGCTATCCTCATATCAAATTGCCCAATTAAGTTTCTATACTTAACCTTCACATTAAATCTTTAGTAAATGAATATTAAACATCTATTCTTTACTTTGAAATTTTATTTATAAACTCTATTTTAAGATAAGAGCTGTGCTTAAAGTCAGAATGTTTTTCCTGGTGGTACTGGAGATCAAGCCCTGGCCCTTGTGCATGCCATGCACATACTTCACCAGAGAGTTCCATTCTCTAACTTTTTGTGCTTAATATGGCACTGAGCAAACATGTGTTTGATTAAAAAAATTATTGATTGCATTACTTTTCAATATTTCATTGAATGATTTTATAATCTGAATTCACTTTTGCCTTCTGACCTATTCACCAGTAAGAATAGTGTTTTGTCCCCTGTTGTACCAACTGTCCCCAGGACAGGCATGCTACCTATTAGGGACAGGGTGTCAGTGAATGGAAGGTGATGCAGAAGGACAGAAAAGTGAACAATGAAGGGGTGAGTGCAGGGGAGCAGCAGATATTTCTTTCAAGAGGGGATATTAGAAATTTCCTGAAGGACCTGGTTAGTTGTTGAGCTGTATGATAAAGAATAAGAAAGATTTAGGTTTGTGAGATAACAGATGAGCAAACCCAGGCTGAGCAAACATCCTGAACAAAACTCTACTAGACTAGTTAGCCTAAAATAAAAGCATCAAGATATAAAGGAAAACATCACTGATGACTGAAAATATGTGTGCTTTTCTGAGCTCATCAGAGCGGCTTGTACTCCACGAAGACATGACCAGCTCCTGTTTTTAGTTCTAGAGCATTAAACAGTGCATCCCACAATGAAAGAATGGAAGAAAAACCATCCACAAGGAAGGTTGATCCTTGACCGCTTCTCTGAAGCCATCTGTGATCTACTTCCCTGTGACTAACTTCACAGCTTATGGATTTTCTTGGTGGATCTTAAACACAAGTGAGAACCTTTGCTTTTGCTCTATTTACCTGAAACTTGTCACAGAACTCTATCTTTACCAGCCTTCCTTAAAACACACCACTTTGTGACTTTTGCACTTGCTATTTATTTAATCTCTTTAGATGGAGAGCTTTTCTGTTTATCTTCAGGAAACTTGATCCTTCCTTTCATTTAAATGTCTTTTACTTCCTTGAGAAGCCATCCCTGCCAGCCTGTGTTGAAAGTGCCTCTCTCCAGTCACTGCTCCCCTCTGATTTGCTTTCCTTTGTACACATGAACACCTTATATAATTATACAGCTGTTTCTTTGTTTGATGCCCCCTCCCTGCTAGAATATAACATCATATTCTAAAGATCTCACATGCCAATGACTTTGCTCATATACTGCTATTTCCCTAATACCACTGAGGACTGTGTTTGGCACATAACTAGCATACAATAAATACTTGTTGAATAGGTAAGTCACTTAAATACCTTGTTCTGAAATTTAAGGCCTTTTATAGTAACAGTCAAACAGGCCTTTAGAGTAACCAAGCTCTAGAAATTTAAATGTAAAATTAACTATGTTAGAATTGTCTTATGTAGCCAAAGCACTACAATTTTTTTTTTAATCTTAAGAGTCATGGATTTTATTTTTTTAAAGAGAATAAAATATAGTAAAAAATTAGAGACAACACAGAATTTCACTAAACAAACCGATAGAAATTGAACAGTGGTGGGGCTGGGGATTTGGCTCAGCGGTAGAATGCTTGCCTAGCGAGCTGGAAACCCTGGGTTCGGTTCTCGGCACCAAAAAAATAATAAAAACTCCTGAAATTGAACAGTGGTTGTTACACTGCATATTGTTGTCTTCAAATGGTAATCTGAACAACTCATTCAAAGAAAATAATAGCCAAAATATTGAAAAAAGAAGCTATTGAGAATGAATTTTAAACAAAAAAAAGTCAAGTTGAGGCCAAAGAATACAACTAAAGGTGAAAGGGCCCGAATTAGAAACTTGATTTCCTGTGCCAGTGCCAAGCTTACCCAAACTATCGCACATCTATTCTCTATAGGATGCCATAGGTGAATTTTCTAAAATGTAAAAGTGAAGCCAGCTGTGGTACAGCATGTCTGTCTTATCAACACTTGACATCCTCTCTCAAAATACTAAAAAATATATAAAAGACTGGAGATGTAGCTCAGTGCCAAGGTCTTATTAGTTTTGGTCTCCAGCATATGAAAGCAAGCAAGCAAACAAGCAAGCAAGCAAACAAGCAAGCAAGCAAGCAAGGCGTGGCCTGCCGCTGTTAAAAACTGTGCAGCTCTCTCCATCATCTTGTTCACTCATTAAAGCCGGCTGAGGAAAAAGGCCAATTCTGACCTTTCTTTTTCTACTTCCCAAATTCACTTATATACTGCTTCATTGATCAGTTATGCTTGAGTTTGGTGACTTCTGTCTATTCATCCTTCATAATTCTGATTGTGGTCTATTCCACTATAATTATTATTCTACTATTGTCCTACTATTATTCTCTTAAGCCATGCTCCCAAAAGGAATTAATTATTCTCTCCAAAACTAATTCCAAGTCTAGTACTTGCCTTACTGGGTATATGATGTGATGAATACTCTACTTTTTACTATCTAGTACTTATTTCTCTTCCTAGAGGGGGGATATTCTGAGCACCTTGTGTGGTAATTGCAGATAACAAAGCACAGAGACCCTGTTTTCTCTCTATCCATAGAAGCCATGGAACAAGCTTAAGACCTGAGACTGAAAACTAAGCATTTCCCTAGAATTTTGACTGCTTGAGGGTTTGACACAGTGGGATTCACTCAGGGCAGTGGTATCTAGCAATATTCATGCAGAATGCCACTTCAGCTACTGCAGCTATGATGGCAATATTCACTCTAGACTATGCTTTTCAAAAAGACAGCTGTGGTTCTCGATGCTTCTTGCCTCATGTAACAGATAAAATCTTTTAGTCACAAGAAAAACCTTATGATAGAGGCAGTAAAAATTATTTTTAAAAATTTTAGGTCATTTTCCTGTGTTTTGTGAAATTTATAATACAATTGTAATAGGGAATGTTTTTCCTTCCATAGTACTGGGAGGCCCAAGACAGCCCAAACTTTTTTTTTTTAAAATTTTTATTTTTTATTTTTTTTTCTTGTTTCAGAACCTTTGTTTGTTTATTCACTCATTTTTATGGCCGACTCAGCCCACCCCGAGGGCAGGGCTGGCGCAGCATGTGGTGCAGGGGATTGAACCGCAGTCCCAGAAGTTGCCCAAGCTTTCCCAAGCAGGCGCTTTAGACCACTGAGCCATCCCGCCGGGCCCCGAGCCCAAACTTTTAAAATTTATATTTTACTATGATTTCTGTTCTCATTCAAAAGAAGTATTCACTTTTCTGCCTAATTCTGCAATTTTCTTAAAGAGATACTCTAGAGTATATAAACTTCAGGATTCAAAGAACTTGGATCTAACTTTGGTTAGTGTTGATCACATATGAATAATTGGGAAATTTTCCAACTAAATAACTAAATAACTACTATGGGTAAATACTATTCTAGGACTTATAGATTAGGAAGGGATGGAATAGTTTGTGAGGATTTATGGGACATCGCTCCTGGCTGCCAGCAACTGACATTTTATGCAGGCTGGAAACATATGCCCAATACGTAGATGTAGCTCCAAAACAGATGGAGCAATAAGCATTCAGTCACTGATGCCAACCCTTCCTTTAGACATCTAGTTGCCAAGTTCTGGGATTAAAAGCACACTGAGTATTATTAATTGATGTGGCTATACTTTAAATGGTCATGCTCAAAGACAAAATACACATAGAAAATCAATGATTATCACAACTCCACAATTGACAATCATAAGGAGAAACACTTGAGGCAAGTCCAATGTCAGTCTGCCTATGGCATTATCCCAGAAAGAATTTGGTTTCTCTATCTGTCCCTCTTTTTCTCAGTTTTATTTTATCTGTATTGTTTTTAGTGCTGGAGACTAAAACTTAAGTATACTAGGCACAAATTCTACCAACAGGCTACACTTCCAGGCCAGAAATTTGATGTTCTCTATAGGTGTAGATTTGAATCTAGATAGAATTAGCCAGAGATTTTTAATCACAGCAAAATGCAACAGAGGCTAGATTATGTGAAAGAGACTCAAACTTCCACTAAGAAGTACTCTCAGCTACAACATCTGCTTGGTTCTTCTGCACTTGGCTAGAGGGATGCCTGGGGCTGCGGGGAGGAATTAAGAAAACGAAAAGAGGGTTAAGTTGGTTTCTTACCTTTTCTAAGTCACAGAATAGAATTAGGCTACTATGGAACTGTGGAGTCTTAACCTTCATTTAGTGAGAAAGCTGAGTATAAACTGGGGCTTACTGTAGATTTGCCCAATCCTAATCTTTCATTCTACTAGCTACATGAGAGTCTTTAATCAGATGGGCACAGGGCATCTCCATACATTGTGAAATACTTTGAAATGATTAGGAAGAAAGTTTTTGCTCCTGAGTCATGGTAGAAAAGGATTTAGGAGGTTAACCTTAATTCCAGAGGGAAAGCTTTTAAATTCTAAGGAATGAAATTGCTTTCTAATGCCATGTTAGCTTTTGCTAAGGAGTAGAAACTCCAGTTTGATTCCTAGCTGCATGCATTTCCTGTTCTAATGCGAGAGCTCAGCAAAAGGCCCCAAGCTTGGGGGGAAAAATATTTGTGAAGAGAAGATAAACTGAGATATGTAATGAAGCGTGCCCCCACCCCATTCATACATTGAAGTACCTCAGAATGTGACTTTAAGAATGATGTCCCTCTAGAAAGTGAAATTTAGATATACACACTGTGGAAGCAGGATGATGTGAAGAGAGAAAGGGAGAAGACAATCATTTAAATGTAACTCAAAGTGAAGGACTTGAAGCAGATGATCTTTTCTTTATAACCCCCAGCAGGAACCAATCCTGGTGACTCTTAGTTTTGTACATATAGTCTCTGGAGCTGTGAGAGATGATTTCTGCTGTTGAAGTCATCAAGTTTGTGCTAGTTTATTAGAAAGCTCTGGAAAATTCAGGTATCACAGATGTTGGAAAGTGTCTGAGGAGATCCTGGGGCTTCAGGACAGGATAGAGAAACAAGAAGAAATAGGAGAGGATACAGAGGTGGAATTATGGGTGGGGAGAGAGACCTGAATGGAGAAACAAAGGCTAAACCTCATGAAAACCAGTCAAAATGAGCCTATTTTTTCCTTTTAAACGGAAGAGTGGAGGTCTGGAAGATACATATCTGGAAGTAACCTACAAGATTAGAGGTGCTTCAGAGACTGTTGGTGCTTGGCTTGCTTGTGCCACTGTACCAGGAAGCCCATTCCACTGCAAGAGGAAACAAACATGGTGTCCACTTCAGCTATTCTCTGAAGGCAGAAGCACCAGAAAAAGTCCTCACAATATTATTTTGCTGAGATCTGTTTGTGGATGCCTAGATGGACCAGACACTACTTGATCAGTGAAAATTGCAGTATGATCCCACACTTGCTGAGTACAAGCTCTGGAGGCAGACTAGTTTGAGTTCCACATACACCCTTGCCTTCACTAGCCTTTAACATCTCTGCCTCAGTTTTCTCTTCAGTAAAAGGAGATGACAACACCTCCTCCAGGTTTTTTTTTTTTTTTTTTTCCCTCTAGGGTTATGATGACGATTGAAACTCATTCCTGTGAAGTGTATGTATAGAGCAGCATGGCACTCAGTGAGGGGCAAGCTACTACTACCAAAGGGCTTTAATGTCACCATACTTTTTCAGACGCCACAATTCAAAGCAGTCCCAGACAATAGTCATTTCTACCCAGTTCTATAGCACCAACACCCCCTGCAAGTGGACAGCTGCTTCAGCAGTGGGGGATACCAGGAGGCGTGGGGGCTGAGGAAACTGACTCTCCAGATGTGAGCCTGCTCCCCCAAAGTCGTCCCATGAAATCTCTCCCACTAGCACAAACAAAGCTCTGTGAGTAGACAGGCCGCAAGACCACGCCAGGAGAAGTGGCCCTCACAGGACATCTCGTCTGCTTTGCGCTCTAACTATAACGGGACCTGAGTTACCCAGAGTTGCTTCAAGTGCAGGACATCGCCCTGGGGCTGTGGCAAAACCCAACGTGGGGTTGAAAGAGGCCACGTATGTCGGTGCCAAAAAAAAAAGAAAGGAAAGATCTTCGGTTACCTCCCAGCCGAGGCCCAACCCCCGCACCACCCACCCCGAGAAGCCGGCGGGGCAGAGGCCAAGCGTAGGAGATGCACAGAGCTTCCTGGCCCAAACCCCATAGCCCCCGGGGTTCGCGGGGCTCGGAAGTGGAGGCACAGTCGTTTACCCTTTGCCCTCAGATTCGTTATGAAACCCGAGGGCAGACGCTGCGACTTTAGTCCATCTGTTCGCCCCCGCCCCTGCGAATCACGCCCGCCAGCCACGCGCGCGCCAGAATCACCCTGCGGGCGCACGGCGGGGCGTGGCCTCGGTAGGGGCGTGGCCTAGCGGCGGGCGGGGCCCGCGAGCGGACGGGTGCGGGGTGGGGCGGGGCGGGGCGGGCGCGGCAGGCGCACTGGCAGCAGCCCGGCTCAGCCGCGGCCGCGGCGGGGGCGCAGCCATCGGGCAGCTTCGGCGACTCCTTAAATAGCATCCAGAGCCGGCGCCGGGCACCGAGTGTACTGCAGTGACAGCCCGCGGCGGGTCGGCCGGGCCAGCGGAGGAGGTGAGTGCGCCTGCGGCGCGGGGCCTGGTGAGGAGGCGGCGGCCGCTGCGAGAACCGCCCGCGGCACCCGGGACGTTCTGCTTTTCCGGTACCGCTCTGCGGCCGCGCTCCCTGAGGCGGCGAGCGGCTTCCAAGACGCTTCCTGTGCCCGCGCCAGGCGGCCGGGACGCCGCTTCCCGCGGGCCGTGCGGGCGCGGCGCTAGTGCTTGGCCGAGCCGGGAGCGCGCGCCACGGGACCGAGCCCAGGTGCGGGAGGCGGCGCCCGGTCCGGGCCTCGGGGTCCACGGCCGGCGACCCTTTTGTGCGGAGCAGGCTCTGCGGGACGGCTCGGCGGCGCGTGAGCCGGCCTGCACCGGGTCTAGGCTGCTCCCTTGCTCCGTGGCTCGGTAGGCTCCACGGCAGCACCCAGAGCCGGTTCCAACTGAGACGGTCTCGCGGCGCCTCCAAAGGAGCCTCGTCCGCTGCTCACAGCTGTGATGGAGTCGCTGATGGAAGGCGCACGGCATTTTTTTTTTTTTTTTTTAATTTAGCAGCAAAGGTGCTAGCACCTTGCAACGTACATGGCAGTCCTGGTGGGTGACTTGAGCGAGCACGTGGATTAGGATCTAGAGACAAGACGTCCCAGCTAATCATTGCGAGTGTCAGCGCGTGCGAACCTTCTCTCCGCTCCTTCCATGGTCAAGGTTAAGACTTTAAAGCTGCTTCTTGGTGCCTGAGTAACTGGGACCGACACCTTTTAATTACTGATCTCTGATTAGCATGAGAGAAATCGGTTGACTCTCACAATTTCTGACACATTTCACAACTCATCCTGTGAAAGCAGCTACACGTTGATTTACACACACAGGAGAGAGAGAGAGAGAGGAGGGGGGGGGGGGAGACCCCAGACCGAGAGACCAAGAGCAGTATTAACTAAAAACTTTTGGCTGGCCCTTGTGCCTTTTTTTTTTTTTTTTTTTTTTTTTTCAGGTAGACTGGGCAGGTTATATAGACCGCCACGTTAGAGTTGATGGTCTGCATCGGGTGAGCTAAGGGACCCAATCAGCTAGGAGCAAGACAGTGCACTGAGCTGTTGCGGAAAACAAGCAGGACCAGGTTGCCAGAGACGTTTCTTGTTCTGGCTCAACTGGGAAAATCCCTTCCCTAGCCTGAGAGTGACTCATTATTTGTGAAAAGACTGCATTAGGCTAAAATGCCTCATGAGCTAATATATTCTGACTGGAAAAAAGAAAACCTTCCAAAGCAGCCCACCTATTTCTCCCCTAACCCCTTAAAATAATAGAGGCATATTAAAAATGTTTTCTAAATTTGCTGTAGGGAAGACTTTTTCAAAAACCACCCTTCCTTCATGATAAGTGTTATGGCACCTTTCCTTCCTGTCTCTTTTAGATATATTTTGGCATTGTTATTATTAATTATTATTGTAGGCACTCTGACTAAAAAATAATCTGAGTTTTTAAATTCTTGACAGTTAAGAGGTGACATGTGACAAATGCACATTATCTGTACCACACAGGTAGTGCTCATAGCTCTCTCTGCTTCTGAGTCAGATTTAGGATACCTGGAAATATACCAGCATGCTTCAGTGTCAAGTGTTTAATGTTTAGATCTTATGACATTTTGGTGTGGTCCTGCTGTGACATACGGTTGTATTTAGGGGAGGGACTTTGGGGAGGATGAGGTTGTCTTGTTACTGATGACTGGAGAATTTCTTTCCCTTCCAGTTTTGCTTTTTCTGGGAAAAGTAAAGCTGTAGGAATAGTGGTAATTTCCTGATAGTTTTACTCAGTAACTTTAGAGAAGTGTTTAATTTTTTAATGTTGGTTGAATTTATCATGCAAGTTTGCCTTTTAAAGTATGTCCATTATTCCTTTGCATTTGCTGTCTCTCATAACCCAACTTGGAGGATGCAATGCATAAGGCTACAAAATAAAAAAGAATTTCCTGTAAGGCAGCCCAAAGCTGTGTCTAGGTGAAGGCCTCTTTAAGTCTTACTCTCTGGCAGGGAGGGAGTCAGTCAGGAGTTATGAGGTACCATTGTTTTTATTGAAGGTCGTCAGTTCAGCTTAGACAAACATGTGAGGGACATAAAGTACTTTTGCCACTAATGTCTGGAAAAGAATTCTCAGTCAACAGAGATGATCTGAAGCTGCCAGTAGTTGAGATTGTTTCAACATGCTAGGACTGTGAAGGGTTTTGTTTGTTTGTTTTATTTTAATTTTTAAATTTTTATCAGTGCATATTTGCAAGATGTAATGATTACATTCATTATGGGGAATTGCTACATGCACATAACACATCTTGCCCCCCTTCCTCTCCACCACTCTTTTGTTGTTGTTGTTGTCTTTTATTTATCTTGTAAGTCTTTATAAAGGTAGTTGTCATGAGTACAGATTAACAACCAGACTAGTAGGCAGAAAACATAAAACACACAAGACATACTAAGTCAAGGTATGCTTTTAGAAACATGGTCCATACTGGAGTGTAGTCTGTCTGTCTGTCTCTCTCTCACTCACTCATTCTTATTATTATCTTGTCTTTTGTGTACACTTTATTTACATATTTTCTTATGCAAGAGAAACCATATGATCTTAAACTTGTCTAATTTACTTCACTTAACATTATGGTCTCAAGGTGTATCCATTTTCGTGCTATGACAGGTTTCTAAGCACATTAGAGACACACAAGGTCTCAAACAATTTCTGAACTTTATAAACTAGAAGGTAGAGACAGTTTTACCAGTTAGGTTGTCTTCATAAAATGCTGAATGTAGATGCATAAGAAATCCTAGAATAATGTGTAATAGCAAGAAGAGAAAGCTAGCACATAATGGCCTATGTTAATTTTTGTGCTCTTTACATCATGATTCTTTACAAGTTTCTAACTATGTTGGAGAGAAAGCACAATATTTAGTTATTCATAATCTTTGAGGAATCAAGGGGAAGGAGCTGAAGTAGGGTAGTCCTGTTCTTGGTGTGTGGCTGGCCAGAAGGGGCATCAATGTTGAATAGAAACTTAACTGGGGCTGAGTAAGCACCCTGTGTCCTCATTGGGCCTGCCTCAGAATATTCACTGTTTCTTAAATGTGGATTTCAAAACTAGTGGCTTCACATTGCGGCCTGGGCTGAGTTCTCCTCATAAATTATTGTTGTTATTATTATTTTGGGGGGGGCAGGAATTGAACTCAAGCCTTTATGCTTGCTAGGCAAGCACTTATTCTACTGAGCTATCTCCCCAGCCTCTCCTCATGAATTATTTTCTGATCTTCAAGTTTTAAGTAAAATTTTATAAGCTGTCTAATATCTAAAATCAGAACAATTTTCCCTCAATTTTATTTTGTCATTTTAAAAAAGTAATATATATAATACAATGTTTATATTCTATGTTATATATTATATGTTTATTTTAGAACATTTGGGAAATACAAAAAATAAAGGCTTTCTAGAAATTAAATACTATTATCATATTTTGGTGTAGTTTTTCCAATCATTTTTGTTTCTAAATATATTTAAAAATTTTAATCATACATCGTTAATTAAAGATATCAATTTTGACCGTTTGACTTTAATTCTTTAAGTTTTTGTGAACTTTTTTCCATGTTACATATTTTTTAAAAAGAAGTTTTAAATATGACTGCATTGTATGCGATATGCTTTATTTACTTCTCAGATATTTAGCGACAGCTGTTTGTTTCAGAACACTTTGCCAAACATTCTTGTATTATTTAAAGACATGTTTATTTTTTATGAAAACATGGACACATTCTGCTTAAAAACTCTTAAAAGTGACAACGATTTGAAATATTTTATTAATGAATGAATTTTAATGGACATTTAGGTTCACATATTTTGTTGAAAAACTGTTGAAAAAAAGAATTTCATGGTTTGGAAAGATAAACTAAAAGAAGTTAGGGCATCAGAGGAGGAAATACAGATTGCCTTCAAGACCATTTCCCTGTTCATGTGGGACTGCTGATAAATGTAATCTGTCTATTTTTAGTTTTAGCTGCCTTCGAGAACTGCATGTTTTCTTCAGGTTTGTTGTGGGACAGATGTCTACATCTGTAATGTTAGAATGCTCAAAACATCATTTATTAAGCAAATAGCTTCAAGAGAAAGCTGTAGAGGAGCTAGATCGCCTGTCAACTGTGATGCAGGCTGTGGTAGCTGCCAAAGTGGTGGCTGCACCCTGAACTGAGCCAGACTTGGGCACAGAAGAAATGATGGCAGTAGCAAGCAGGTCAGTGTACTGTGCTTGGTGCTTCTGTTGTTTTAGCTTGCTAGTCTCAGCTGTCCTGTAGGTAGGCCCCAGTCTACCCATATTTTAAAAAGACAGAAGAGGGAATGAGTTCAGAGATTAAAATACCTGTATCAAGAGTTGAACCTGGGCACTTTGGCTTTAGGGCCTGTGCTCCTAAGGATTTGCCTTTGTTGGCTCTCTGAGCTGCAAGGGCTCTCAGTCCAGAGACTCTGGAGAGTTTCAGTTTTACCAGCATGTGGCAGGAGAGGACAGATCTGGGTCTCCTTTCCCCATGTCATTGCTCTTTGAGTTTTCTTTGTCTTATTTGTGCTCTGATGAATTTCTTCTTTGTACCACCATAATATTGAAAGAGAACACAAATTTTAATTCAACTTGGGTCAGTGTGTAGTGAGATTGTTTACTCCACAGCTGTGAATTTCTAGGTAATTAGAAAGTGAAAAGTTTTGTCTGCCCTAGAAGTTGGTCTTAGAAGCCAGGAGAAATGTCAAGAGTGATGAGCACAGCTGGAAGAACATGAATTTCAAGTGTGAACAGGAGCTCAGACTGAGCATACATGGTGAGCAACTCTTAACTTAAATAGGAGATGGGTTTTACCATCATACACAGGTTGTCCTTGCTGTGTACCTAGCAGGCACTTTTAATACACATTGCTGGCATCTCCTAGATCATGTTGAAAACTTGTAAGAAGACAAGAGAATGAATTCTGAGTATTCAGAATGCACAGTAATATCCTCTAGTGACTGTGGGCTTTGTTTTCCCAGTGAAATCTTAGGGAGAATCTCCAAGACGTGGAAATAATAAAAATAGGGCTGTCATATAGAGGGATATGTGTTGCATGTCAGATCAAAACATACCCTTCTTTTACCCTTGTCTCCGCAGAGACTTTTTAGAACAACCCAAGGTCCAAAATAGACCTACTCACTCATCTTGGGGATGGAGAAACTGTGATGTGGAAAGAAGGGTGACTCGGCCAAGATTGCAGAGCCTACCTTTCCTTCTGGCTGTGGTACACACACATGGCCTGAGCTCTATGCCTGTTCAAGGTCCATGGTGTTGTCCTTAACTTATATCCTAAAATCTAGTCAGTCAGCAGCTTCTGCTTATTCTAAATGACTGTAAATATTGTCTAACATACACTCATGCTCTTTCACTCTTCCTATCACCATCCTAATCCAGGTCTGTCACCTCCTTAGACAGTAAGGGCCCTTAGGTAAATAAAGAAGGGTAGTGTTGGGGCAGAGAGGGTAACTGCTGTTCTGAAGTGGAGTTCTTATCAAGTCCTCTCAAAGAAGAAATCCTCATGGCTGCCATCTAGAAGGCCCTGAGTTTTTATTTAGCTTGTCTATTGGGGCTCATACAGCTTGGCTTCAACCTGCTGTTTCTCCAACCTCTCCTGAGCCACCATGTACTGGGGCTCTGGGACAGCACTGGTGGCACAGGGTTGAAAGATCTTTGGACCCCAACGCTGTGCTCATGTGCTGCCTTGTCTGCCCTGCTGGCAGCCCTGTGTCCTGAAAGGGCCTCCCATGCCGTCTGGAATGCTACTGCTAATCCCACTCATATTCCTTAGACCACTGCTTTTCCTAGATTGAGTCTCCTCTTTCTCAGACTTCAACACTCCCTGAACTCCTAAGTTTACTGTTGCTTAGTTGGAGCAACTATGCTGATAGCTGAAATAGTGAAATACTCCCACACAAGTTGACAAACAGTTGCTCCCCTAAGTGCTCTAACTCTAATTCAAAAACTGAAGGGTTCATGCTTCTCTCAGAAGAGTTTCTGATCCCTGTTCTAGTGGTGTGGCCTATGTCTTTCCAGATTAGTGCCTGTTTTTACTGGTTCCTACATATTTTTATTAAATCTCTACTTCTAACCTTTATGTCCTTTTCATGTGTGTGTACCTTGCTGTCTTACACAAACACCTTAAGCACACTTGACATCTGGACATGTAGGAGACCTAATCATTGTCCTTTCTGTGGTTTCAGCATCTCTTAACACAGGGACTGGTAAGCCCTTCATATGGCTTGACTGGTTAAGGTTGAAGGTATTGAGTTGGTCAGATGTCCCATAGAAAGGGCCCTTAACAATAATATTGATTGTATTATTCAGATCTGTCTATTCTGTGCCTAGCTTAGACTCATTAGCTAAAATTAAAATATTGATAGTGTCTGCAACAAAACCTTTGTCTTTGCTCATATGAACTTTGTATTCAGGAATATATTTGAGGGATTTCTTTTTATGTAGTTTCAGTTACACTGAGAAGCACGTGACTGGACTTTGCAGGATGTGGAAGGGAGATTAGGGTCAAATTCTAGATAATCTTACATAACTGTACTATGGTCTTCATTTACCTGGTATTTGTTCTTTAAGGCTGTACCTTGTGTGCCAGTAGTGAAGTGGTCAAATAGTCTTTTGTTCCTTGTGTGGGACAGCAGTAATTGTGCCTTGGGCCAACTTCTGAGGTGTTGTCCCAGCACATGGAACAGGAAGGGCCCTGTCTGTCAAGTAGTACACTGGGCATCTCATAGGACAGAACCAAATCCAGTGGTGTGGTCAAGCAGCCCACAAGTTCTAAGTCAGACTGTGAAGACAGCACCAATATGTTTTTCTCTCCTTTTGTGAGTACAGGATAAATGAGTCTGTTGATGCCATGACCTGTCTAGAATCCAGCCAAGGAGAAGGTCCTTGGCCTGTGGGCTGGGAGTGAACCTGTGAGGTCATCATGCCACATCGTCTCAGACAAGGCCAGCTCATAGCAGGGCCTGGTGTGACCCATGGCCTTGATGCTCCTTCCTGATAAGAGAATAGGCCCAGATCATCTGGCTTTTCACATGTGGCCAGTGATGGTCACTATCAGCTCCTGGACTTCTCCCTCACAACTCTTGCCATCACTAATTGGAATGTCTTTGCTCCACCTTTGTTTTCTCACTGCTTGATGTAGCCATCTCTTTCCATAAACTTTGGGAGGCCCTGTGCTTCTCCCACATAGGTGCATCGAGTGTGCACTGTGCCTCAGTTAGTAACCAACTCTGTATGCTTGTCTGTAAAGCTGAAATGATGGCTGCTGTAGCTGGGCAGGCTACCGGAGAAGCTGTAGGTGGTGCTCAGGAGACTAAGAAGTATTCTCCAAAATGGGGTGGGTTTACCCTGGCTTGGGAGGCAGGTAGACAGACCATCTATGAGGATGGGGAGTAGAAATGTTAGAACTTGTAAAGATACTTTTTACCTTCTTTTAAACTTGTGTTTCTGATTTTCGATGCTCAGAAAATATTTGCAGAGTGCACATGTATAGATCATATGAATAACAACGCTCACAAGTTAGGGACATATTTATTACTAACTAGAAAGCATAATCACAGATTTAGAGAACTAAAAAGTTAACCCTTTCTCTTCCTTTGGTGTGTCAAGAAACTTATGAATGTCATTTTTTAAAAGAAGATGACTCAGTTTGTCGGTTAAAGATGAATAGACACTGGACCTCCCTGTGAAACCAACTTGTGACTTTATTAGAGTGAGTCTCTAATGTCAGGAGAGTCACTTAAATTAAGAATACTTTATTGCCTGCTTAGGCAGTGTGCAGCTGCCTGGTTTGATTCCCAGTGTGCTGTGCCAGGGGTCCTGAGATAGTGATTGAGACTGGGCATGGTGGTGTGCACCTGTAATCCCAGTACTTGGGAGGCTGAAAATAGGAGAATCACTATGAGTCCGATCCATGTAGTGAGGCTATTGACCCCGTAGCAAATACATTAGAGAGGGAGAGAGAGAGAGAGAGAGAGAGAGAGAGAGAGAGAGAATGTTTTGCTGGGTATTGTGCATTCCTGTAATCCCAGCACTTGGAAGGCAGAAGCAGGAGGATTGCTGGGAGTTTGAGGCTAGTCTAGGCTACACAGTGAGTTAAAGGCCAAGCTCAAGTACATAGTGAGACTCTGTCTCAAAAAAACAAAAAAAAAACAAAGAAACTAAAAACCTGCAAATAAAATTGAGAACTTGACAATGTAGGAGCATCCATAAGAGAAAAACCTTTTTTTAAATCTTTTGTTCTCTACTATACCTCACAAGGTAGGAAATGTGCTTGGCATGTAGTGTATACTTGTTGAGTGTGTGAGCCTTTTTCTTGATGACAATTAAATGTGTCGGCTGCCTCAAGTTAATATTTAAGTTGACTTCCTTTGTTTGAACGTTTGAGCAGCTGGCAGGATACAGTCTATGTTCTGCTTGGTTTTACTGTCCCACAAATGATTTGTTGCCTGGTAGAGTGAAGACCTATTAGAGCCTTGGGTGTATCATTGGAATGCAAGGGTATTTGGGATTTGCTTTAGAATTACTTTTAAACAACAAGCATAGTAAAACAATATTAGAAGGTTGATCATTACTGAAGCTAAGGGTGCATGGTAGTTTAATTTTTTATGCCATATTTACCAGTAAATAGATTTATAAATTTACATAAAAGAAATTTTAAAAAATTTTAAACAAATCACAAAGGAAGTATAGAGACCCCAAACTAGTGTTGCCGCTCCTAAGCAGTAGCTGTAATACCAGATGATTGGCTTTTCTTTTTCTCTTTTAGAATTTCTAACCTGTGACTTGTTAGATTTGTTTTGTTCTTAGCTTTCCCAGGACCAGAAACCTCTTTTGGTAGTTACTTGAACTCTGTGTAATTTTAGCTCGTGTCCCATGTCGTCACCAGCACTTCTCTTATCTCTTACAATACAGTGGGCAGGCTCCTGGTCACCCTTTTCTGTATTTCCCATTGAGCTCCCTCCATCACCACTGAGATCTTCCACCAGGACATTGGGTTTCCATTTTCTTTAGAGGGTCTGGTTATTCCTGAGGAACTTTTCTGCCTGTGAACACTTGGCAGCTTCCATTGATCTCTGCTGTTTGAATTAACTGCAGCTAAGCTACCTGCTGAAATCTAAAAGAACAAGTGACCTCCAGTGTTGAGAGGAGTTGGTCTCTTTGGGGTGGAAGTCTGTCTTTGTATCCCATCTGTTGCCTACCTCTGTTCTGCTAAGCAGGCCTCTGGTTTAGCAGTCATTGTGAAACCTTGATCTATTTTTAGAGGTGTAAGTAACCCTACCCAATCTCCTGTCCTCTTTAGCCTTCTTATCCAGGTCACTGATATTTGATAGCTGCGACCTCTGTGACACACAGGGCCCTGTGGGCTCTTTGAGGACAAGGACAGTGCCTGTTCTTCCCTGTCTCTCACAACAGCCTAGGCCCCATGGAGGACCTGGGGCGACAGTTCCGTAAACTGAACATACTGGGTGAGAAAAAGATCTCCAGCCGTTGATCTATAACCTGCTCACAAAAGTGCTGTGCAGGGAGAAACAGACTTGGCCTCTCCATTTGATGCTGCCAGTCTCTGACCCACCAGTTCCCCTGCCTGCTGCCTCCTGGCCTGCGTCCCTCTTCCCAGCACAGTCTGCCTTTGTGGCTGTCTCCCTACCCCCACCTGTTTCTGCCTGTTTAGGGTTGGCCTAGTTCCACCATGGGCTGTCTTCATAGCTCTCTTGCAGCTTGTGGCCCAAACATAATGTTTTCCCCTTCCTTCAGGTGCTGGGAGCTCCAGACCTCTCCATTTCCTTCTGAGGTTATCACCATCTATCTTGTATGGTTGGGTTAACACTTGCAGGTGTGTTTGTCTTTACTCATCTCCAGACGTGCTAAGGATGGCAAAAATACTAAAACACACTTTACCTTCATGGGGAGTTTTCTGTTTGCTAAGGACTAGGTGGCTTTTTAATCCTCTGCAATTTTCAGTGTGTTATTTATTTGCAGTGAGATCCTTTTTCAAAGGGATTTAAGAGGAAGTTACTCTCGTAACTGGTCATGTGATTTCAGGGAGGGGTTTATATCCCATCTGTCATTCTTAATCAGGATGGGTTGCTATCTTAAATCCTTTTTGAAGCAGGTGGGAAATGCATAAGTACAAGAGGAAATTAACTGACCTGACCCAGTTACATCTTCATTTAGAGAAATATTTAAAAGTATAAGTTAACGTGGCAAATGTCATATTTCATATTCTGCATTTACCACAATAAAAGTTGGGGAAAATATAGCAAACAATAATGAAATAAGTAGAGAGCAAAATAAAAGATAATAAGAAGTAGGGAGATAGATCTCAGATGCAAAGGAGATCAGAGATGGAGGAGGACAAGAGAAGAGAGAAGAGGGATAAAAATAGGAATTTAAGATGTGTTATGTATGTATACGAGCTTCCTGCAGGGAATGTAAGCATATACCAATAAAAATATAAAAAATAATAAAATGGTAACAATGATAGTAAACACCTTATGGGCCTACTGCATAAAATTGATGGTTTTTGACACCGATTCTTTTCTTTGCATGTGCTCTGACCTGGGGTTTCTGGGTGTAGGTAGAGTCTGGGTGATTATTCCAAGGTGCCAGGATCTCCTGGCCGTCCTTTGCTTTCTCTCAGAGTCTTACGGAAGCCATCATGGTTTTCCTGACAGAAGGGGGTGTAGCTCTCCTCTGTTTCACCCCTTTCCTTAAGTTCCCAGAACGTGTACATGCCCAGGACTGGCTCTGAAGTGGGCAGCTCATTACTGAGTGTGAGCCAATACTTGCAATGGGATCTTTTTGCCTCTGAGTCCAGGGTTCTTTCTGTGTTTCTGTTCTAGTTCCATAGTTGCAACTGGAAGACACTGGTTTTGTACAAAGTACTCAAGAGCAATGCAGCACTGAGATCCTTTTCCTATGTGTGATTTCTGCAACAAATGGATCTCACAGCCCTTCTGGAGGCACTCAGTGAAGAAACATTCCTGTTTGTGTGGGGTCAGGCCTGACTGTGGTAAAGCACCCGAGTCTACTTTCCTGTTAGGCTGTGTTCTCTCCTTCTTTCCATGGGGTCTCATTCTCTAGGGTTTATTTTGTGGTTTATTCCTGCCTAGTGAGGTGGAGTGTGTTTTTCTGCAGTATTTTACTGGCAAAGGAAGTTTTATGTCATTGTTTAGCTATTACAGTAGTAGGCCCTACTTGTCTTGCCTAATACCCTTTAACAGTGTTGTCATATTCACAGGCAGGCTTATCAACATAATTAGAGCTCTTCTCTGTGCTCAGCATGAACTGAAATAACATGCCTTCTTAGATCCAATTTATAATGGGGAGATAGAAGGCTGGTCTGTATTGCATCTTGTAGAAGTCAGGTAAGTCCAACAGACAGGTCTTCTTATCTCTTATTAGCTGAATCCAGGTTGATTGAGAAAGGCCATTTGTTCACTTTAAGCCTAGTCCCTTCTCCCTATCTTATCAGCAAATGTCCTTGCCTTGTCATGACATGTAGATGGAAATCACAGAACAATACTGAAGAAATATTTGAAGACATATGAAGAATCTGACTTCTTTCATGAATGTTTGTTTTAGTATGTTCCCTCTAAAAAAATGCCTCACCAAAATTTTCTTTCCTGTACAAAGGCTCTTGTATTACATAGATATCTTCACCAAGGATATCCAAACTATAATTATCATTTCTCATCTGTATATCCATGACATACTTTTATAGCATCTATGTACAAAGGAAGAAGGGAGGAGAGATATGTGTCTCATTTATTTATTTGTTTCCTTTGGAGAATGCTGGGCAGGTCCTGTCTGGCATTCCTTACATCTCAGAGAGCCATCCACCCAGTAACCTCAGTGTTTTGGAAGCAGTCTTGGCAGTTTCCTCACCTGGCATTCCAATTCCTGTGCTAGAACAAACTTGGTCTATTTCTCTGGCATGGAAGAATCTATGTTCTGTGATAGAAAATTCACTTACAGCCATGGATGACCAGCTGGCTGTGGTACTCTGGGCCTCAATCTTCTCATGCTTGCTGCTATACTTGAGACAGGTGCTAGTGGGATCCCTGCCCCTCCTTGTGGAAAGCCATGAAGTCTGTCTGTCTATCTGTCTGTCTGTCTGTATTTAGGACAGGGTCTACAGGGTCTCACTATGTAGATTAGACTCATACTAATTCTCCTGTTTTCAGCCTCCCAAGTACTGGGATTACAGGCATACAGTACCACACCCAGTCTCAATAGCTGTGTCAGTGCACCCTGTGGGTGGGGCCAGGATGGCACCCTGGGGGATTGAACGCAGCCACTGCACTCAACCTAAGCAGGCACTTTAGTCTGTTGAGCTATCAGGCCAGTCCACCACGACTTGGTTTAAACTGAACAATAGTCATATGTCTAAATGTGTACATGAAAAGAGGACCCTTACCCATAGCATTGACAGTATTCTTGGGAAGGAGTCACACATAAGTGAGACAACTTGAGAAATATCAGTATGGAAATGTGGCAGGGCAATATTTTATGTAGCTTTCAGTCATTGTCTGCTTATCCCTCCTAACTTGCAGGGCACTGTTTACTCCTGTCTAGTACATGGAGAAGGAGCAGCTCCACATGGGGGAGAAGAGTAGAGGAAGGGTAATAATGCAGTTTGAGAATATTTTGAGTGCCCCCTTCTCTGAAGACTCGCCATTCTATTAATATACCCTGCCACAGCTTGCAGTAGACATATAGTCAGAATCACACAGGGTCATTTATGAATAATAAATATTCATGAAATACCTGTTTTAGACTAGCCACTATGTTAAAGCACTGAGGGCAGGAGATAAGAGAGATAGCTACCTAGGTACTAAGTGTCATGCTCACTGTGAGTATTAAGTGGGAGTCACCAAGTACAACCAAGTACAATGTAAGGCTTTTTTGTGTGTGTGTGGTACCGGGGATTGAACTCAGGACCTTGCACTTGCCAGGCAAGCGCTTATTCTATTGAGCTATCTCCCAACCCCCAAGCATTTGTTGAAATCAGCGGAAGGGTTGGTTCTCACTGAGAAAGTCATGTAAGAATTTATTACAGAAAGTAGCTTCTGGCCTGTCTGGCTGGCATTTGGACTTTATGAAACAAAGCTGCTGAAAGAAGATTGTAGTGGCAGAGGCAGTGGGGGAGGGGGAGTATGGACAGAGCCTGAGTCATAAGGAAGCATTTCTTAAGAGGGACAGAAAAGATGAGTGCAGACGAGGGCTGAGGCAGCTGCCTGGGGCTGAGGCAGCTGCCTGGTGATACCTGCCCCATGCTATGTCCAGCATAGCCAGCAAGTTATCTAGGATAGTCTGCCCAGAGAGTGCAACATGAGCCTGGAAGCTCTGCCTTGCACTGGAAGCAAGGCTTTCAGGACCCTGGAAAGCAGGGCTAGTGGCTCACAAACTCACTTCTTGCTGGCTGGCTCTACCCCTCCTCTTCACTGCTTTCATTTCATTCTCCCCAGCTCCAACTCAGCCTCCAATTCCTTATCTTTTTCATTTATGTCCACTTAGTTATCAAATAGTGCCTTTTTCTTAAATGATTTGAAAATTTTATTGTATCAAATATATCTGAACTTTGCTGTTTTAATCATTTTTAAATATACAGTTACACCGTGGTATTGAATACTTTCATGGAGTTAAATAATGATTGCTATTATCTAGTTCCAAAAGTTTCCATTATCCCAAACAGAAACTATGTAGCCATTAGGTAATAACTCTCATGCCTCCCTCACCCAGTGCCAGCCCCTGGTAACCTCTGTTCTCCTTTCCATGAGGTTGCTGGCCTAGGTACTTCATATAATTGAGATCACACAGTATTTGTCCTTTCATCTGATTTATTTCACTTAGTATAATGTTTTCAAGGCTCACCCATATCACCTGTGTGCTTATATTTATCTAACTTCTATTCCTTTGAAAGGCTCAATAGTATGCTACTGTAGGCATATATTTCTTTTCTTTTTTTTTTTTCATTCTTTCATCTGTTGATGGCCATATGTGTTCATGTTTTGACTTTTAAAAAAACTATATTGTGGCTTTTTGTTGTCCTCAGCATGGTCTTCTGCCTCTTCCCAGACTTGAATCACTACATCATGCCTTGGCTCTTGAGGTGTGCTGGCACTGGCTTCAGACCTGGGCTGTCATCCTTTCTTGCACAGAGCAGGAGCAGGACACTGAACTCATAAGCACAGCCTTCTTCTCTTTGACTTGAAGGCAGTTACAGCCTCACACAAAAATAAAGGCTCCTCTGGGGACTACCATTAGTCATGTGCATAATTGCTTAACCGGGAGTGACTTAAGGAAGTTGTGGCTCAACTGATTTCTCTCAACACCTTTCTTCTCTTCCCCCTTCCCATATAACTCTCATTTGTTCCAGATTGATTTGCTAAACAGTCTTAGTGCTGGAGTAGGGATAGCTTCTTACAATCTTGTTTCTGTTCTTATGACATGAAGCAGGTACATTTTCTTAGACTCATACTTGGAGGACCAGCTCAACATGTGCCCACCCCATTCAGAGTTCCTTGGAAGCATCTGCTGTCTTCATGGTCATCTGCACTCACTGCTGCCTTGCTATGCACTCTCGTGCCTCTGTATTTATGTTACATGTGTTACATCTAAGCCTCAGGAAAAGTCTGCAAATTTTCCTCAGTTTGTATTCCTCTCTATATAAGAAACAATTCTTATGTATTTCTAAGGGGAAGGATACCCAAACTCTCTTTCACTCCTAGTGTTAGAGCCTTAATAAGGCTCTCATATAATGGGATGTGCTTTCTTTGAGAAAGCACTTAGTCCTAAAGCCATCTCAGCCAATCCTAGTCTTGTCTCCCTATAAAGGTTAAATAACTATATTTGACTTTTTCTAAGGTAAAGAAATGTAACACTCTCTGAGTAGTTATTTCCTAGGGCTTGACCTTACAAGAGCAAGTGTTAGATATTGTTATAAGAAATGTTTTAAAACTCAGATTAAATAGCAGTAATATATAAGATCTAGTTATAGAATTGCAGAACCATAGGACAAATTTTTTACCATCCTAATATTCAAATATGCTCTTATAGACTTGTGATAATTTTTTTCTTTAATAAATACATACATAATTTGTAAAAGATGTTTCAACTTAAATAATTTAAATGGAAGAGAAAAATGTGAAGATAGCTTATAGAAATCCGTTAGATGCTTCAAAGTAGCTTTAAAGATGCTTAAGGCCTTGTTCTAAGCTGCATGGTCAAATAAGTGGAATAAAATGTTAATAATCTGCAAGTTTGTTTTGGTATTTTGAGAAAGGGTCTGGCTGTGTAGCCCAGGCTGGCCTCGAACTCACAGTGATCTTCCTGTACCAGCCTCCTAAGTGTTGGAATCACAGATACTTGCTATCATGTCTGGCTCAACATTATGTTTAATTTATTTTGTCATGTTATTCAAATATATATGGAGTTTAATGAACACAGAAAATACTATAAGTAAATATTTGATCATCTCATCTTTAAAAATTTATCTTTTCAAGTGAGAAAAATTATTTTTCAAGTGGCATTGTTTGAGGGTGTGTGTATATAATAATTGTAGTCTGTGGTCAATATGAAAATGAAATATGGCCCTAATCTTACTGGTTAAAATATTTTATGAAATCAAGTTTATAAATACTAGACATCTCTATTTTGTTTCTCCTTTTAAAATCTGTGTAGACATTGAATTGGTAATCCAGAGGATCACTTTAATGAAAATGAAAAGCCCATTGGCATAAGGTTCATTATACTTAGTTGAGAAAGAAGGCCCAAGACAGTGGATAGGAATAATTAACTCTCTGTAGAACCACTTGCTTATTTGCATGCGGGAATTCTAAAGTTGCCTGAATGATTTTTTCCCTTCTCAAGTGATGGGTCAGGGCGGCCACCACAGTCATGGATTCCAATGAGGAATGGGGTTGGACAACAGCCTCTGCCTTCCTCTGAGTGACTTTGGCAGCTCTTTGTAACTTATGTTCTCTTTCTCTCCCCCCCCCCCCAGGGGCAGCCTGACTGCTCTTTTGGTTCAAGAGGCAATGGCTTAAGCAAATCTAGTCTTAGGTAATTTGCCAGCCAGGGTTAAGGAGCATGAATCTGACAGTTTTAGGGTGGCAGATTGAAAGAACAGCAACTGGCCTGGCTGCTGCTCCCTTGTTCCTCCTAGGGGTTCAAACTCTGTCCAGTCAGTGCTGGACAAAGAGGGTGCTTTCAGCCTTCTGTAAATAGCTCATTGTATGAGGGAGGAGGTGGAACAAGTAATGGCAGCATCTCGCCAGCTTGGCTTGCTGCATTGAGAAAAGATGTCAGGATTTCTTAATTTGCTGGTGCCAGGGCTAGGACGCTATTTATGTGGGTTTGTTTGAGGTCTGCATTCTTAGTGAAACATTCCATCAGATTGCTGTTATTTAGCTTGATGAAAGATTAAGGAGATTCAGAAGGAGAAAAACGTACAGTTCACCTGTTCTATGTTTTGTAATGACAAGAAAATAAAATGCTAATGTAAGTAAAAGTTCACAGAATTTCAGGAGGATGTATGTGAGAGAGACAGACAGACAGACAGACAGACAGACAGACAGAGACCTGGGAGAATGATGCCCTTGTGAATCTCATCTGACTCTGATCTACTTTTTTCATAATGTAAACACAATGGTGGGAGATGTGGGCTATGAACCTGCATGTGCTAGACCCTGAGTGTAGGAGAAATGCCAGGATTTATATAAGGCATTGAGAGTTTAGATGAGTCTCAGATATGGATCTCACAAAACTGGCATGTTGTTTCTGGAAGGAACCTCAGAACCAGGTATTGTGGCTCCTAATCTAGGGTGGGGACTTGCCCAGGTAACTGGGAATGCTATCAGTGGGTAAGGTCAGTGGCCCAGCAGAGATCACTCATGGAGACTGGATTTTAGACTAAGGGTCCTATCTTGTTCCTGACAGACACCATGGAGAAGCTTTTTAAATCTCTGGCCCTGGTTTCTGCTTTGTCATTTTGCTATTGTGATATTCCCATAGGTGGAAGACATGAAAATCTTTCCCAAACCCTGAGGAAATGCTGATTGTAGCAAGGATTTCTGCTTCCTGGAAGTTGAGTCATCCAGTTTTTATGACCTCCACCTTGCTTCATCTTCTTCTACTTGCGTCTATGTACAGGCATCTTCTGCTCACTCTGTTCTTTATGCTAGGCTTGTGCCAGATTTCTCTGCTTATTGTTATGTTCCTGCCGTGCTGTGGTTTGTGATTCCAGCTTTGCAGGCAATTCCAAGGCCCCAGCTGAGCAAACACATTTGTAAGTGGCGGGAAAAAGGGTGCACAGGAGTAAGTGTAGATGAAAGAGATGTAGGCTGTCTATGGACTTGGCTGTTCTTCATGAAGAAATACTGGCTTCCTAAGCCTTTAAGCCAATTCAGTCATATTCTTAGCAACAGCAGTATGATTTATGTGCCTCGAGTATTTGCTTCTGTAGATGATGATGTGGAAATTTGTTCTGAAAAGAAAAATTGAAATCCGATAGAATACCATCGAAATAAGAACAAAACCTTTGCCATTTATTAGCAAGTAGATCAATGTTATTGCTTCTTAGACAGTTGTTAAGACTGAATCTTAAGCCGTTTATGTTCACATACCCTATGAAGGTTAATATGTCTAGGTTTCATTGAATGTAAGTCTGCTTCCATTTTTAAATAGCCAAGTACCTTTTCCTTAACAGAAGGTAAGCAGAAGGGAAAAGTTTTATAATCCTATCCATTCATGTTTACAAATTTTGTTCTTTACATGGATCTTAGTGAGGCCCTGTCTTAGTTCTTTGTGCATAGACTGTATTTTACTTTGAAGGGCATTAACCAGCTTGCTCATTGAAGTTGGACTGCAGCTTGTGACCTAGTTGCCAGCTAAGAGGCAAGGATGAAACTGCCATGGCTTGCCATTATCACCCACTAAATATAAGAATTAGTCTGCATTTCAGTGCTCAGTGTTATCAATTCATGTCTAATAAAGTGATCTCACATGCATGCTTTTAAATTTGTAATTTTCTGAACTTTTTAAAAGTATTTTTTCCCTAAACTTTGTTAGCATCATGTAGCTCATAGTTTGTCTGCTGCTTCTTAACATAAACAAATAAACTTTTTGTGTATGATTATGTTTCTTTAGACAGGATTTCTTTTTTAATCAGGGGTATGATTCTGTTGAACAACCCTTATAAATTGAATCTATATTTTATGGAAACTACTTCAGGGACTTTGGGTAAAGGAGAGAGAAGGCAAAGGTGTGTATATAAGGGTTGGGTATTCCTTTTCAGACTTGAACTGTTGTAGGATAAATAGACAACTAGAAGGTGGAGTGTTTAGAGGGCAGTGTAAGTTTGCACATTAGTTTTTTAAATTAATTTATTTATTTGGTACAAGGTCTCGATGTGCAGCTCTAACCCTTAGTGCTCCTCCTGTCTCAGCCTCCCCAGCACTGGGATTACAGGCATAGGCCACTGGCATGGTGCACTTGGGGTTCTGGGGCCAGCATGGCATACGGTCCCAGGGATCAAACCCAGGTCATTGTGCTTGCCAGGCAGGCACTTAGACTGCTCAGCTTTCTCCCAGGCCCTCCCACATTAGTGTTTGTTTGTTTGCTTGTTTTGTTTTTTGTTTTTGTTTTAATGTATTTGGTTTAGGTTCTCACTATGAAGTTCAGACTTGTAGTGATCCTCCTGTTTCAGCCTCCCCAGCCCTGGGATTACATGTGTGCACCTCCACGCCCTGTCTTGCTGGTCAGCTCAGAGCATTCAGGACGGGATTGGTGTGGCACGTGATGCCAGGGATTGAACCCCTGGTCCCTGCGCAGGTGCCTAGTCCACTGAGCTGTCTTGCCAGCCCTGCATGTTAAATTGTTAAGGTAATTTCATCTGTAGAGTCGTGGCTTATGTGCAGTCTCACTGCTCAGTGCCAAGAAGACTTGGACTTGATTTGTCTGCTTATCTTTGAAGTCTCCTCCTGATGCTTGGCAGGCCTTGCCTGTTTAATTTTGTATCTTTGCATCTAGATAGTCCATTGAAAGCTCAGGCCATGTCATTAGCACTGCTGTCTGTCCAGCTCCTAGCTCAGTGCCTGGCAAACACTAGGCACTCAAATCTGCAAAGTGACAGAAATAGCTCAATTCCTATGAATTCATTTAGAATAAATCTGCTGTGAATGTACTCTTGGCAGTCTCTTTCTTTCTGGGTATGCCTTATATTGGTTAGATATCATACCCAGAGTCCTATCCTTCCTTCTGTGATTTAAAATATGCCCATTGTTTCTTCTTACTGGGAAGCTGAGCAGAAAGAAAACAGTGTCTGTTTGCAGAACTGGTGCTGGTAGCAGAACACTTGCTGGTGCTGGTCCCTGCCCATGGGTGGAGCAGTGGGGTGACTTTGCTCCTAGCTCCTCATTGGCCCATCCTCCACCCTGTGTTCTCCTGAGAAGTCAAGTATGGATTTTGTCTGCTAGTTACCTTTAGCCCAGTGGGCAGCAGTGTAGGACTTGGCATGTGACTAATGCCCTAAAAGACCTTGGCAGGCTCGGTAAGCTCTGGCTGAGCTCCTCTAGCCCCTGCCCCACCCCCAGCTTCACTGCCCTTTTTTTCTTTGTGCAGCAGCATGTCACCTAGCAGTCAGCTGTTGGTAACACAGATGGTGAGTGGTTTTGTAAGTGTTGGTTTCTTTCTGTGTAGAATTATAACCTGGAGACATTTGCTTATCTGTTCTCTGTTGTCAGGTCAAACCTGCACATTGTATGTGTGGGGAGGGGGTGTGTGTGCATGGGTATAAGTAGTGTTTGTACTTAGCCCAGAGCCATGGTAGCACAAGACTGAATGAGCTGGAAAAATGAATTTTGTTGGTCCTGTGCTATTACTGGTCTATAAAAATAGCCCAGCAGGCTGCTAGTCTGTGGGAAAGAAAAAAAAATACATTATATTTTTAAGTTTAAATGCAAGGTTTTTATATAAAAAAGAAAAAAATCTTTTCAGTTTTGTGACTTACCTGTTAAAAAGATTATGTAGTAAGTAGCTCACAAATACCCTTTGAACTTGCAGTATGAGTACTTCTTCCATTGCTATGGAGCATTTAGAAAGTTGTTCAGCTCATTTTTATTGTTCCCTTACTGTTGCTACCAAATTTTAGAGCAGTTATTCATCAGTAACTTTTAATGTAATATTATTCTTATTATCAGTACTGTATGTTTAATTTTAGACTATTCTATATGTAAATTCTAACATTGAACTTGGGACTTTGACATATATATATCAGGTCATTCATCTAACTTTCCTCTGTGTTTCAGCTTCTTAATTTTATTTATACATCATTTTTTTTTTTTACCCGAGTAACCAACTGTCCTACACTCAGGATGAATCACAAGAGCACTGGTAGAGCCCTTAGATATCACAGAGCCAATGTCTGTATTTATTTTGAGCATTTATTGGTGTGTGGGCACCAACCAGAAGTGCTCATGTGAATCACTTAGCATTCATGCAAGCCAAGAGAGATGAATCACATTTTCATCTCCATTTATAGATAAGCAAACAGGTATAAGGAGGTAAAGAAATTTGCGTAACTAATAATCTGGAAATCGGGATTTTATTCCACATTTATGGCCTTAATTACTATTTTGTATCTTTTCTCAAGTGCAACACTAAAATTTCTCTCTAGATATTTGATACTTGGTTTAAAGGCTACACGCATCTGTCTGTCTGTCTGTCTGTCTGTCTATCTGTCTATGTATCTTTCTATAGAACTGGAGATTGAACTCAGGCCCTTGCGTTTGCCAGACAAGGGCTTATTCTACTAAGTGATCTCCCCAGCCCCTCCAATTTATTCATTATGTTAAATATAGTATCTTGGGAAAAATTTCAAAAATGATCTAATCATTATACAGTAGTCACTTGTGGTTTCCTTGCATTGATATGTCACTTTTGAGAAGTACCAGGAAGGTGAGAGAAGTGTTGAAAGTTAGCTTGGTCTGTCATACCAGTTGGAGGACTTATTCTGAAATCTCATGGGAAAAACAGAAACTGATGGCTCTTGGGTAGTTTAGGCTTGTTTGCTCCTCGTCACTTGTGTCTCTGCTATCCTTGATCATGGGAGTTGAGTGTATTTGGTTAGTTAGAACTGAGGTGTTGGCAGAGAAGAAAGTAGAAACATGCATTATTTATTTGAGCATTTTATGGCAAGCATTCTCTATGAGTAAAATCTTTTTAATGTGACTAGTGAAAACAAGATGATCTCTTTTTTCTTTTATACAAGATAATGGAGAAATAGAATAAAAGTGAATTCCTAAATGCTTTTAATAAAAAGAAATTTGACAGCCAGTAAAAGACCTGAGCCATTAGACCTTGTTTGGTCAGTCAGCCTTATAGAGTTAGGTGGTTGACTTTTGGGAATTCTGGAAAGGAGTTGTGCTGCTAAGGGGTGAATATGACATTTTTTTTCTTCTGACAGAATTCATCCTAAGGAACCTTTGGGATAGGATCATGCAAGCGCATGAATTACTGCAGTATTTTCGATTGCCAGAGCTGGTTGACATTCGGCAGTACGTGCGCACCCTTCCAACCAACACACTCATGGGCTTCGGAGCTTTTGCTGCACTCACGACTTTCTGGTATGCCACAAGGCCCAAGGCCCTGAAGCCACCATGTGACCTTTCCATGCAGTCAGTGGAGGTGGCGGTAAGTGGTCCCAGCCTGTACTCCGAGTTTCCTCCAAGTTACCCCTGATTAGTAAAGCCCTTTTGAAGGTGATATTGATCAAGGTCATAATCACAACCAAGTATTTGTGAGGAAACTTTCTAAATATCAGTGTACTCAGCAAACAGAAATAGAAGCCAAAATATAAGGCACGGGGACAAAAAAGGTCAAGTAAGTTGGTTGTGCCTTCCTAGTCACCCAGAAGATTACACCAGAAATCACCAAGAGCTTTTCCCTTGCTGCAGGCTCTGTGGTGATGCAGAGATTCACCAGTGGGAAAAGACAACACAGAGTCCCTATCCTCACAGGTGTGTTATTCATCAAGACAGAGAATCATCGTTATAGGATGAAGAGTTACACTTGTGACACATCTGATGGTTAAAAATCACTCTCAGACTGCTAAAACTGACTTCTGCAATTTTACAACAGATAAGCAGAGAAAGAGTAGGAACTGTTCAGAGTAACATAGCTACAGCACTTAGGATACAAGGCAAAGAAACAAGACCATTCAAAAGGCATCTTAGGGAGATAGCTCAGTAGAATAAGCTCTTGCCTGGCAAGTGCAAGAGTCTGAGTTCAATTCCTGGTTCTGCAAAAATAAAAATAAAAGGCATCTCAGCTTTAATTGTTGAGTGCCATAGTGACATATGGCTTGGGAAGACTGAAAAATCATGCTCTCCTAGTTACTGAAAATTAAACTAGAACTTGTGTAATTAGGGCTTTAAGCTAGGCTGGCAAAGGGCAGCGATGGGGGCCTTTTGGAGCTTTCAGGGATGACAGATAGTGTGCTGTGGCACGCATGCCGTGGGTTTGCCGCCTTGAGACGCTTTTAACAACATTTTCCTTAGTGTTCCTGCTCTGCCTTCCTCCCTTGTTCATCTCTTCTCAAGGAACATTGACAGACAAAAACAGAAAAGAACTAGAAAAATGAAGAAGCTGACCTCCCTGTCCTTTTGATGCTTCTCCTGCTCATTGCTTTGTAGTTGCCTCTTTTCCTCTGTTTAAGAAAGAATTAGGTTTCAGCATTTATCCCTTTCAACATACATACAGAAGGATATTTTGAAAGACAGAATTGCCTTATTTACTGTTTTTAGATGGAGAGATGAAAGGCCCTCCCCATTTCTTCTACATTGATTGCCCTAAGGGGAGAATATGCAGTTCTTGGCTTGATTAGTAGCTTTTTGTTGTTAGTCAGGTGTTTGCCCTATTTTATTTTAGATGAATTCTTAGATTCATTGTAGATGATACCTTGTGTGTGTGTGGCTGGCTCAGCCTACCCTGTGGGCAGTGCTAGTGCGGCATGTGGTGCCAGGAATCAAACTGTAGTCCCTGCATGCTTGCCTACGTTTGCCTAAGCAGGTGCTTTATTTATTTATTTATTATTATTATTATTATTATTATTATTATTATTATTAGCAGAACCAGGGATCAAACTCAGGACTTTGCACTTGCCAGGCAGGCACTTGTGCCCCTGACCTATCTCCCTGGCCCCATGGTGCTTTAGACTGCTGAGCTATCTCATTGGCCCCTAGATGAATTCTTAAAATACATAAAAGATACATCACTCTAACTTGTATCATATATACATATGAAAATATAGACTAACTGAACTGACAAGCAAAGTTGGCTATATACATTATTCCTACTGAAAAGGTAAAGGTGCATACCTTAATATCCTACCTGGTCAATCACATACCTGTAAGGATGAGCATTTTACTTTTTCTAATTCACTGGTGTGCGGCTTTGGCATTCTTCTTTCTCTGCAGAGCCTCTGGAGAACCACAGTAGTTTTGTCATCACTAGGAGAAGGGTAGTTGGCAAGTGCAGAGTGTAAATGTTTATCATTTAGCAATTAGTGTAAGAAATGCCTAGTTCTTATATGACACATTGTGGGAGCTCTTACAGTATGGTTTTTAAGTTCTAGCTTAGTGTAAAGTTACTGTGTCATAATAAAGTAATTATGTACTCTGTAGGACAATTTACAATTACAGATAAGCAGAAAGAAAAAATCTATAATTTTGTTATCCAATATATAAATATAGGTGTCCTGGTTTTTCTCTTTCCTTGTAGACACAGATCTAGCTCTGATTTTCAGAATTTATAGATCTTAGGTTTCTAAAATACATAACTTACTCTTAAAAGAGAATAAACATTTAAATTTAAAAGTGCTTTGGAGGGCCTCGGGATATAGCTCGGTGGTCTAAATGCCTTCCTAGCAAGCATAATGACCCTGGTTTGATCCCTAGTACTGCATGCCATTATGGCCTTGGAATACTAGGTGTACCATGCTGGCCACCGAAACCAAGTATGATGGCCCACATCTGTTATCCTAGCACTGGGGAGGCTGAGATAGGGGAATCACTGTGAGTCCTACCTGCATAGGGAGACCCTGTACCAAGTGAATAAATAAAAAATTTTAAATATATTTTAAAAGTACAGCATGGTGGTATATGCCTGTAATCCAAGTACTCCAGAGGCTGAGGCAAGAGGACCCACATGAGTTCAAGGCCAGCCTGTGCTACATAGTGAGTTCAAGGCTAGCCTAAAGTGAGAGCCTATCTCAAAAAAAAGAAATTGCTTTGGAATTTTGGTGCTTGGTAATTATAGGTGCTTAGCTCTCTTGTTTGGACCTGTATTGCAGGGAAAAAACCACTCCCATTTTATAAGATATTGATGAAATTCATATATATTTGATACTATTAGGAGCTGACTCCTGGAATGAAATATTGCTTTATTCCTACTTTGAATACAGGTGAGCACCCTTTGCCAGTTCTGCTCTCCCTCCTCATCCCCATCTCATGTGGATTCTATCACCTTCCTATCAACTTTCCATGGGTGCTAAGGTGGGAAGAGACTGCATATCTTGCTATGGTCACGTCTCATCCGGCCCCACACTGGCTGTGTTCTAGCCCCACTTTCTTCCTAGAAGCCTTGAGGTTCTATGTAAGTTACACTTTCTGAAATTTCCTCCAGACCCCCAGGGTCCTGGGAGAGTGCTGGCACTCATGCTTTTGGCCTGTGCAGGAAAGGTGAGGATGGCCTTCCGTAGCATGGACAGGGTAGCAGTAGTCAGGACCAGACTGCAAAATGCCTGCCTTAAGTTTGTAAAAGCAGTGTGACCAAGTCCCACAGTTCCTGAGGGCTCTCTGTGCCTACAGTTGCTGCTTAGAGTCCACAGCAGTGACCTGAGGGCCGGCTTTCCCTGAAGGTCAGAGACAGCTTTCATCTTTTGAAGGTCTGTACTGTGAGCAGAGGATGAAGCAGGTTGTATGGGGTTGGATGGTTGGTTAGCTTTTAAAATACTTTGATATTTAATGTGTGAGGTTTCCCAGTCAGCTTGTCCACACTTACGCTCTGCAGTTGAGAGCCCCGTGTTCTCTTAGGAGTTCCTGCAGGGAATCTTTCCAGTGTGACTTGAGAGCTTTTCCGGTTGGTTAGTGCCCAGGCTCTGGGGCTGCAGTTAAGGGAAGGATGAGAGCATATTGATGCCTGAAAGGTTGCAGGAAGGGAGCACTAGGCCAGAGCTGACATGTTCACCTGACTGTTGTGAACCTTAAATTCTTCATCTGGAGCACACAGATGACTGTCCCTTCATTCCTGTATCATCATAAGACCTACGGCATCTGGTAAATGTTTCGTTTTTCCTCTAAGGTTTTCTTTTCTAATCCTCACATTTTACCTGTGAGAAAAATGGAACCTGAAGAGATAAAGCATAATCCCGCTGGTGGCAGGTCTGGAACTGTTGTGTTTAGGCTGCCCTTATTTTGGTAGTGGAAAGTTGTATAGTATAAGTAGGACTCAGGTGAGGGATTAAGAAAGAATAAGGTAAGTATAGATCAGTCCAGGTAAACCTGAAGAATCAGTAGCTAGTGCCATGGAACTTGAGCAGCCTTTTTGGAAAATAAATGGGCAGGCACAGTATTTTGAAGGTGATGGTGGCAAGAGGAGTAGGAGGGGCAGGTAAGACAAGAAAGGAAGCTTAGATTCTTTTGCTGTACCTTGGGAAAGGTCAGGGGTCAGTGGGAGGTGAGGACTTGGAAGGAGAGGAGAGAGAGGCCTGGAATTGTGAAAACCTGGAGCAGTTGTGCCCTTCCTAACTCATCTAATCTGGAATCCAGTCAGACACAAATGCAGTCAGAGCAAAAGTTGGTGCTACTGGGTTTGTAGGCCCACCTATCAGGTACAAGGGATTTAGGATGCAAGCCATTGTAAAAGAGAGATGAGAACTACACTGGCTACTAAAGAAGGTAATAGAAAGAATATATGAGTTTCCCTCATTGTGGAAAGATGTGATGTGGGCATTGAGATGCTGTACTAGTCAAACTAGGTCAGGAGTTTTAACAACTGCCACAAGGTCATAAGTACTTAAATAAAAACACTTTTTTATTATTTGGGTTTTTTTTCTCACATTAGAGAAGGGAAGGAATTACAGCAGATAAAAGGATATTGCTTACCTGCGTTGGTCTAATACTTAATTTTATCAGAACATTGAGTAAAAATTTGCTTGTAATGACTAAGCCGGTTAGCCTAGTAACTGAGTCGATATCTACACTTGTTAGTGGACCTTGGTTCAAGTATGGATTTGCAGAATCTATTGTTTGGGGGATAACTTGTTTTCAAACAGGAACACCTATTTTCACACTAGATGATCTTACAACATTCAGGTCATCTGGCCAAATCATTAGTCCATTGCCTCTACCTTACATATGCTCTTCTCACATAAATTGCTTATGCCAGTTTACAAGTGAGACTGTATATGTATAAAAATAGAAGTGATTCCACCAGCCACATGAAAAAAATCCTCCTCTAGGAAATCCTGCACATAGGACCAGCCAGATAGCTCAGTGGACAAAACACCTGCTTAGGCATAGCAGAGCTGCTGGGGTTTCCTGGCCTGCTGTGCCATCCCCATTCCCAGGGCTTACTGACATAGCCATTGAGACTAGGCATGGTGGTGAGCACCTGGAATCCCAGCACTTGGGAGGCTGAAAATAGGAGAATCACTACGAGTCTGATCTGTGTAGTGAGACCCTGTAGATCCTGTAAACCCTGCAGACTGGTACTAAATACATTTAAAAAAAAAAAAAAAGAAAAAAAAGAAGAAAGAAAGAAGTACTACATACACTATAAAGAAGAATCCTAGTCCTTGTTGCAGTGAGAGTATGAAGGGAGAAGTCGGAGTGATTTGCATGGAAGACAGAAACTTACACAAGCATGTGTTGGGATATATATGGTTAACATCTTGCCTTAGTATTTTCATCATGTGCTCCAGAAAATTAATGTGACACAGAGGATGAGAAACTTTGAATGTAATCCTCCACAAGTCCCACAGAGTAGTTCCCAGGAATGTATTCATCGAGCTGGTGATGTATTCATTCAGCTACCATGCAGTGTGCACAGTACCCAAGCAGAAGAGGCTTCTGCCCTCTGAAATGTAAAGGCCATTGGGAAGAAACGGGTAGGCCTTCTACTGTCTGTGGCAGAGGGTAAGAGCCATCTTTAAATAAAAGCAGTCAGTGCATACCATCAAACGGTTCATTTCAGGCAAGAACCTGAAAGAACTGCTAAACGCAGCATGCACAGTCTGTAGTGGTTTTAAAATTCAAAAGTCACACTTCACTGGAGGGCTGCACAGATGAGCCCACCCATGCCCTCACTGCAACAAGGACTAGGATTCTTTATATTTTTTAATGTAATTTAATTTTTTACTAATTTTAGTGAAAAAGAAATAGCAATGAGACAGTTTCAAAACAGATTAGTAAGACAGTTACAATAATTAATACATTGCATATTGTTGTCTTCATAGTTGTCATTCAGAGTACAAGATGCAGATATGATATCTTGTCCAAACAAGATTAGTACAAACCTTTCTTCTCATTGAACTAAGAGAAAGTAGCTGTATATTTATCCTATTTCATATATACAGAGACATGTTTTTTTTCCACTACAAAATGGTCTTTCATTTATATGCCCCCCCCCCTTTTTTTTTTGTTTTGTCAGAGATGGGTGTTCCATTGCTATTCAAATATTGCAGGCATGTCAGTTCAGCAAAATCACCCAATATGGTCTAATAGTCTATAATAGTAGTGGGTTATCAACATAATTGGCAATGTCTGAAGTTGTTGACTTGAGCCTTTTATAGCTCAGCACATTAATATGGCTTCATTTTTTTATACCTTGTGGTTATACTTTTATCCTGTATGGTTAAAACTTCTTCTTTATAGTGTATGCAGTATTTTTTGGAGGCAGAGATTTTCCATGTGACTGGTGGAATCATCTATTTTTATACATTTTAGGCTCACTTGTAAACATATATAGGCTCACTTGTAAATTACTTATAAGTAATTCATGCAAGGGAAGAGAGCATGTCATTGAGTCATAAATTTGTATATAGCCTTGTGGAGCTCTTTAGGGGTAACAACATCAGAAAACCCTCAAATGTCTGTTCCTTCTTGGAGTTGAATATCTGGGGCCAAATCCAATCACAGAAGCCCTTTTTAGTTAGGCAACTATAGATGCTGCTGTGCGGCAGATGTTTAGGAGTAAGCCTGGGAAAGGACAGGTAGGGCATAAGGGTGATATCATCAACTGTCATGGACACCAGGGTCTGTGTGAGAACCAGCTATGCAGTGAGCACATTAGACTAATGATTTTGAATCAGATGAGAGGCAAACCCTGAGAGAAAGGAAGTGATATTAGGAACAGTAGTAGCTATTTCTATAAATATGACACAATATGATTTAGATAGTCATTTATAAATATAAACTGAGTTCTCACCTCTGCACAAAAAGTAACAGCCATAAGCTATAAACTCCATTATATCAGACTAAAGAGCCTCTGTACAGCAAAAGAATCAGTTAGGAAAGAGTGAAGAGACAGCCTGCAGAATGGAAAAAAAATTTCTTTCAGCTCTTTAGAGAGAGGACAAATATCTAGAAAATATAAAGAACTCAAAAAATTAGACTGGGGCTAGGGAGATAGCTCAGTAGAATAAGTGCTTGCCTGGCAAGTGCAAGGTCCTGAGTTCAATCCCTGGAACCACCAAATAAAAAAAAAAAAAAAAAAAAAAAAAAAAAAAAAAAAAAAAAAAAAAAAAAAAAAA
>PVJA010002411.1:0-56782 GCA_004027025.1 Myocastor coypus | reverse complement strand
AAAAAGACCAAAACAAAAAAAAATTAGACCACTTAAAATACAAGACTCGGTCAAAAAACAGACAAGAAACAGCCATGAACAGACATTCCATAGAGGAAGAAGTACAAATGTCATATAAATGCTCAGCACATGTATGGAAAAACGTTAGAGAAATGTAAATTAAAACAATATATGATTCCATCTTATTCGACAAAACAGTAGCAATTATTAGTAATCCAAACAATAACAAATGCTGGCCTGGCTGTGGTGGAGAAAGAATCCTCCTTCATTACTGGTAAGAATGTAAAGTAGTGCAACCATTATAGAAATCAGTATGGAGATTTCTTTAACTCTGTTGAGAAATTCCATGTGACTCAGCTAACTCCCTTATACTATCTTCCCCACTGAGCTTAAGTCATAGCACTGTATCACTAACAATAAACCTTGTAGAGACCAAGTACTCGACTACATGCCCAAATCTACTCATTCATTATAAAATGCTAACACTGAAACTTGCATACTGACTGACCATATAAAAGATTGGATGAATTGCAATGTATTAGTCCAAATGTCATCACCTGGCACTGCTTGTCTTTTCCAAGTATGCACATGACTCCCATCTATGCTATTATCTGATGCTTAGCTCACATGCCAACAGAGAGGGCTGTGTGTGCCCAGTGTAGCACATGAGACATTGATTTACCAATATTATACTATAGTGATACTTGCGTACCAATGTTTATAGCAGCACAATTCATTGATAAGAAAATCCTGAAAGCAGACTATGTACCTATAAACAATTGGATGAAGAAAATGTATCTATGTATAATGGAATACTACTTGGCTAGAAAGGACAAATTTGAGCCATTTGTACAAAAATGCATGCACCTGGAAAATATAATGTTGACTGAAATAAGTGAGACACACAAGTTTAAGTACCACATGATGTGCTCTGAAGGGAAACTTGACTTTTATTTCCTAATTCAACCTCAGTTTTTATTTCCTAGCTCATCATGAGGAGAGACTCACCTCAAGGACCCTTACCTTGAATTAAATGTTGGGAATATTCTAATGACTTATGATTTGAAAGTAATGTATTTGATTCATCTTTAGAAAAAAAAAACTGAGAAAATTGTAACTTCATTAAAGGGATCTATAACAGAATACATAAAACACCTGTAATTCTTCCTGCCTCAGTTGACCCTGGTGCACTGCGCACACCTCTGATCTTTTTCACTCCTTACTTTTCTGTAGTCTCTGTCACTATGTCTCCTTTCTTTACCCTTTTTGTTTCCTTATTAGCCTTGGTGCCTATATATTTTTTATTGAACCAAGCTGAAGAGTTTTGTGATGCTTGCTAGAAAAGTAAAAAATTCCTTCTGATTTGAGTCTATTTGTTGAAGTAAAAATACAGTTCATGGAGTACTTCTGTTTTAGTTAGCATATTATCGAGTATGTGAGGGAGATAGCTCAGGGCACAAATGCCTGCTGACAAGTGCAAGGTCCTTAGTTCAATCCCTGGTTCTGTAAAAAAAACAAAATGAAACAAAACAAAACAAAACAAAACACCAGTCTACACATCTACACATTCATATTTTACAGTAATTTTCTTTAATTGAAACAAAGCATGGAAGTGAACATAGATCTCCATTTTGCTGAAAACAAACTCAAATTAACCAACAATAATGTGATTCTAAAATATTGTTTTCATCTTTATGTATATAAAGAGTAATGCCTTTGCATCTTAAAATGCCATATTAGCCAGGCATAGTGGCACACTCATATAATCCCAGCACTTGGGAGGCTGAGGCAGGAGGATCTCCATGAGTTCAAGGCCCCTCTGGGCTCACAGGGGGTTCAGAGCTTGCCTGAACTGCATAGAGAGACCTTGTCTCAGAAAAACTTAAAAAGTACTGTTTATAGCTGATAATTGTGTTTGCAATCATGACATAGATATTAGAAAGTTTCTGCCAAGATATAGAAGGTAGTATGATAATTAACATATATTATTGGGTCATACTTACTCCAGAAAAATTATTTTTTTTCAAATAATTTTTTATTTTATTTATTATTTATATCTTGTTTCAGAACCTTTGTTTATTGACTCATTTTTATGGCTGGCTCAGTCCTCCCTGAGGGCAGGGCTGGCACAGCATGTGGTGCCGGGGATTGAACCGTGGTCCCTGAAGCCGCCCAAGCTTCCCCAAGCAGGCGCTCCAGACCACTGAGCCATCCCGCCAGGCCCCTACTCCAGAAAAATTATTTTCAGTGTTAGATGGAAAGGTAATCACAAAGGCTAAGGAATTTCCCTGATAGATACAAGGCCCTAGGTTTAAATCCCAACAGTGCAAACAAAGAATTAAACCTATGTATAGTAGTAGGTACTAAAAGAATGTATTTAAATGTGTAAGCATAGGAAAAAGTTGGGAAGTAGCTTATCAAACCATTAGCGCTAGTTATTCTTCCTTGATACACTTTTGAACTGCTTAAATATTTTTAATGGCGTTATAAATTATAAAAAGGCAAAAAGCTTATAGGATGAGGCTTGAATAATCCTGATTTTAAAAAATCCAAGCTGTGAATGTGGCATAACACTTTCCTAGCATATATAAATTTCTGTGTTTGATTTCCAGCACTGCAGAAACCACCCCTCCACAAAAAAAAAAAAAAAAAAAAGATTAAAAAAATCATGAAATAGATCACCTGGTACATGGTCTGCATGCTGGCTCTTCCATGGACTCTGCACAGCCCTGGTAGTTCCACCTGTCCAGCCTGTCTTTACTTTGAGACCTTGCTCTTTGACCTCTGCTTCATGGAGTCATGCCTGGTTTCTTTCATCAAACCTCAAGCCAGAAATCACCTCTCCCACTTTTGTACAGTCCTTTCTTGTGGTATGGAAGTCTTTACATCACAGTCTAATTTTCAAAGAGTTTCCTTATGTTTGCAAATGCAGAATGTCCTGCCCTGAATTAAAAGAAAGAAAGAAAGAAAAAAAAAAAAAAAAAAAAAAAAAAAAAAAAAAAAAAAAAAAAAAAAAAAAAAAAAACAGGAAGGAAGGAAGGACAAGAGAAGAAAAAAAGAAAAAGTAAGCTGTACCTTGAGCTTTTATCAGTCAATTGAAAATGCATCTGCAGTTCCTGTGGATACCTGGGCCCCTCTTAGTATCTCTGTGGCCCAGGAGAACTCAGCAGATGCCCCTGCTACTGCATGAAGCTGGGAGTTGCCATCTCTCCATGGTTAGAAGTTCTTGTGCACTGCAGGTGTACTTGGGAGCAAACAGAGAAAGACAGTTTAGAGAAAGGTGTTCAGTGACTTCAAATCTGTATCCCTATTCAACCTATGGATAAAATCAAAAAAGGCTTCTCTCTGCATCTTCATATATTTTTGCAACTGACATTCTAAACTATGAGATGCTAATCGTAATGATTATATAGCTGTTGATGAGAGATGAAACTGGAGAAATAATTTCAAGAGGAATGCTGATATTATAGTGGGAAAACTGAATGGTGTATCACTTGTACCAGATCTGAGCAGAACTGTCCTCTGAGCGTTGTTATAGTGTAGGTATGATGGGGGCACTTTCCTGTTGTCTTCTCACTCTACCTTTGGCTGGCAGGACAGATGGTGACAGGCCTGTGAGCCTCTTTTCTCATGGTGTTTCCCCTTGTGGTCCTTGTCATGGCTGAGCTGTCTTAGTTTAGCTTTTCTGCACTCACTACATAGGTGAATGATTTATGTTAGCATGTCAGCAAGTCCTGCACTTTCTTCAGCCAGCAAATACTCGTGTAGTGAGTGCCAGGGTACAATATAAGCATGTTAGACTTTTTATTCCTGTATGTGTAATTGACAGATAGAAATTACATGTATTTATGGTACACAATAGAAAGAATAGGTTCAGGAGATCTATTATACCAGATGATCACTGTAGTTATTATAAATTTAAAAATTGCTAAGAGAGGAGATTCTAAGTGTTCCCGCCACAGATAATACAAGTAGGGAGGTATGTATCCAATAAAGCTTCCGTTAGCCATCAGATAATGATATCAAGCGGTTTTTACTTTTCATGTTTCTCTCTGCTTTTTTCAACAGGGTAGTGATGGTGCTCGAAGGTCCACGCTCCTTGACAGTGATGAGCCCTTGATGTACTTCTACGATGATGTCAGGACATTATATGATGTTTTCCAAAGGGGCATTCAGGTGTCAAGTAAGCCTGTTGCTTGCATATGTGTGATGGTCATTTAATGTGTCTGTTTAAGAAAGAGTAACTGTAGTTCAGAAACACCAATCTTTTGCCTGCACAGCTTTGTTTATGTGCCTCTCTCCTTTCATAATTTGTGTGGAGCCAGTCCCAAAGCTCACTGTTCCTTCTGGAGGTCCCCTCTGGCTGAATATTGTATATCCCTATTTCATGGAGAGTACTAATGGACTCATGCTTCTTGCAGTAAAGAAACCCATCAGTTGCCCTTAGTGCAGTGTTTTATAAACTTTACTGGATAACAAGACCCATATTTTGAGAAATAATAATATCCCAAGGAAGCAGTGTCCTCTCACAGACCTTGGAAATGTTGGCTTGTGGGATTATTCTTAATTATTAACTGAGGTGTGAGACTACCTGATATCCAGTACCCATCTTCTCCCTTCTGGGTCCCTTTGAGTATGCTAGTCAAGACCACCCTGGATCTCTCCAACCCCAAGCCTTTGTGTGCTTTTAAAAGTTTTTCTAATTATAAAGCCCATTCTTCCTGATCCCAGCCAAGGTTTATTCTTATTCATCTTTTAAAAAAGTTCTTTTTTCTCTTCAGTACTGAATATTGAATCCAGATCCTTCAGATTGAAATATGCTCCTGGATCTTTAGGGCCTTGCTTAGTTGCTGAGGCTGGGCTTGAACATGTGATCCTCTAGTCTCAGTCTCCCATAGTGTTAGGATTATAGGTGAATACCACACATCTGATTTCTTATTAACCTTTTAAAACTCATGTTGCATTTTGCCTGTCTATAAAATCCCTGGTCTGTCATTTCAACACACTACCTCCATGTAGGCATCCCTCCCCTGTTCCATCTCAGCATCTTATACCTACTTGAGTAGTAAACCCTTATGGGATAAGGGGTTCACTTGGCTTTCTGCTCCACCAACCTGTGCTCCTGGCAGGCAGCATAGCCCTCTGTTGTCTCTTTCCAGGCACTGACACGGAGCCTACACACAGTATGCTCTCTGCTAAAGTATCCTCCGTGAGGAAGAAATACCAGTACACTTTTTTGTTTTAGTTACTTTGGTTTTGCTTTTCCTAGGTTCCTCTATATAGATGGTCTTTGGGAATCCATACTTTGTGTTTTAAATCTTTGGTTGGTTGGCTTTTATTTTTGCCACTGTTAGGTAGATTGTAGTTTCCTTGTGGTCAGGGACTAGGGGATACTGCTTTAGCAATACATATTCAAAAAGCAACTATTGTTTTACCTGGTAATGTGAAATTGGTTTGCTCAACTCATTGTATTTAGCCCAGTGTTCCCATGGCAAGTTCATGAAACCTTGCTTTAAGGGAAAACAAATTACTTGTATATGGTTTAATTTATAAACTTTTGGAGCATTAGTATTAGGGACTGTTTGTGGTAGTAAATATCACAGCGTAGAATAAACTATATAAAATGTATTTGTGTGAGTATATAAATACATATATTTTCCAGTTTTAACAGTTAGTATAATTTATGTAGGAGGATAGTGACTGAACTGTACTTCTGATAAGTTACATAATTTTTTTAGGGGACAGGCATAGTCACTTGCTCTACCTGGAAAATGAGTTTTATGTCCTAGAGACGCCGGGCATGGTGGTACACACCTATAGTTGCAGAACTTTAAAAGACTGAAGCAAAAGTACCACAAGTTTGAGCCCAGCCCAGGCACCTTAGTGACTTAGCAGGACTGAATCTTAAGAGGGTATTTGAGGAGAATGTTGCTCAGTGCAGACACCCTGAGTTCAATACCTAGTACTGCCCCCCAACTTTTTTTCAGAGAAGAAGGAAGATAAGTTGTCTTCTTAAACTATACTGACTAACAAAAGCTGCTTTGCAAGTCAAGGTTTGCTTTTTGCTTTGGGGGAACTTTTTATTCTAAACTTTAATTTTCTTAGGTTACTTTAGGACTGATGTTGTAGGGAAGCTCAGAATTTGGTTAAGGTTGTTAGAAATTAGTTCAATGATGTGATGAGAGAAGCCAGCCTAGAGTTTCTGAATTTAGTATTTTAAAATTGCACCTAGAAAGCCATTTACAAAGATTGATTCCCTGTTTAGCAAAGGCTGTCATCCAGACCCACCCTTTACAGCTAGTATGATTGGCATATATTTGAGCAGGGAATTTCTTGGCTACAGAAAATGTCTACAATCACCTGTTTCCTACAAACAAGTGACTTGGCATCACCAGAGGGCCCTTGAAAAAATATGAAGGCCCAAGCCTGATCCCCATCTAATAGATTCCATTAGTAAGGCCTTGTTATAGTACACTTTTTAAGCTCTGCAGGTGAGCCTGGAGCTTGTGTACCACTACACTAGAGCTACAGTCAGCATAATTTTCCATTTAGTACTTATTTTAGATGTGCAGATCATATGTTCCTTGTTATAAACACTTGAGTGCAATATTAGACAATATTTAAAAGAACAATTGTGACTATGTTCCAGTAGAATTATGTTTACAAAGACAGCAGTGGGCCTGATTGGGATCTTGGCTGTAGTTCACCAGTCTCTGTTCTTGAGGGGTAAAATGGGACCATTTCTTCTGGTTCAAGTATTTTATCCACATCTGAAGATAATACCTAATAGAACTTGCCATATACTGCTCTGCCTTTGTTATCGTTTCTATAAACCGAAAAGGGTCTGAGAATAAGGCTCTTGCTGTTTTCGTCAGCACTCTTTTAAGGATAGCACAGAAGCCCATGTGTGTCCTGCTACTTAGCTGATAACTGAATCTGCATGAGCACACTTCTCTGAAACATAGGTCTGGGTAATAGGACCAGGCTTGTCATGCATGGCCCAAGGTGTCCCCATTCTCCTGCCTTCTTTCCCAGCCTTATCCATCTCCAAACCAAATCAGAACACCCTTCTGAATTAACACCTAGAAAGGTGAAGCCAGTTGGGTAGAGCAGTTTTTCTGCTTCTTTGGTACCTAACTTAGAATCAGAACACACCTGATTTTCTTAATTTTGCCTTCACAGTTACCTTGTTTCTCCACTGTGCATCCTTTCTTCACTTTTGTTTTAAGAAAAGTCAACTTTATTCATGTAATTATGGCTCTAGTGAATACTTTTTACCATCAGAGTTTGGGTACAGAATCTAAAAAATACATTTTCCTTTTCATATTCTGAGCAACAGTGCTTCAAACTCCTTTAGAAATTTTGAGGGGCCCGGTGGGATGGCTCAGTGGTCTAAAGCGCCTGCTTGGGAAAGCTTGGGTGGCTTCAGGGACCACGGTTCAATCCCAGGCACCACATGCTGCGCCAGCCCTGCCCTGAGGGCAGGCTGAGCTGGCCATAAAAATAAACAAACAAAGTTCTGAAACAGAAAAAAAAAAAAAAAGAAATTTTGAGAAATACCTCTTCTGAAAACCTACAGCAGGATTTCTTTGCCACTTAGCTAGTGACTTCTGATCTAAACCAATAGTATGTTAAAGAGAAATCCACAAAGTGTGTGTCTTTAAAAAAATTTTTTTGTAAGCTAGGTGTGGTGGCACATATCTATAATCTTATCGCTCCAGAGGCTGGGGCAGGAGGATTGCCAGAAGTTCAAGGCCAGGCTGGGCTACATAGTGAGTTCAAAGCTCTCCAGAACTACATAACAAGATCATGTCTCAGAAAAAAAAAAAAAAAGTTGTATTTATCTGTTCTCCTCTTTATCCTTCTCTTCTCTTAGATTTAAGAAACAAAATAAACCAAATGAAATTCAGACCAAAACCTAGGGAGAAAATATTCTTAATCCTGACTCATTATTCATAATCTTAATTTATGATTATTTTGTAGAATAAGGTAAGGTATACATTATAATATAGGAATATTTTACACGTGCCAGTGTTTGCTTTGTCATTGTTTTCTTTCTTTTTTTTTTTTTCCCCCTCTTTTTTTTTTTTTTTCCTATAGATGATGGCCCTTGTTTGGGCTCTCGGAAACCAGACCAACCCTATGAGTGGCTTTCCTATAAACAGGTGAGTTTTGTGGCTCTGGACTGCCCCTTCCAGCAGCAGACTGAATTCTAAGCTATCCAAACCTACATAGTGAGGGCTGCAAAATTCCTATGAAGTGTATTGCTGGACTAGTTGGAACTTTTGGGCAAAAAATGGAGCATATAGGGAAAAGCTTGACACAAAAATTTGGGAACAACTAGTTGGATAATCATTTTACTCTAAAACTGATGTGGGTATATTGTAGAGTGCAATTTTGAAAATAAAACTATAGAAACTGCTTATAGCAGGTGGCCCCTCCCTCCTCCCAGGATACCCCTTGATTATTCTCCTGTGCCTTACCCACATGAGGAAATTTGGAAGCCCCACTTTATAGTACCTTCTCATTCTGAGGACAGGGAATACCTCCCCCTTGAAGAGGCATAACTTGTCCAAGGCCATAGCTGGTCAGTGGCATATCCACAACCAAAGGTCAGATCTGCATTGGGATTTCTTATCTATCAAATGGACCTTCATGGTGTCCCTGCCAGCTTGCTGTGGGTGTGACATTTAACTTCAGCAGCAGAAGTAGGGAGAAACATAGATGGTCTATGAACTGTACATTCCTATATAAACATAAGGGAAGGTGGCATCTGGATATTTTCATGTTTTACTCTCTAGTTCCTAGTTGTCAGTGGCTATAACTGGTGTTTTATTAGTCACAATAATTTTTTTAGGATTTTTTTATTCATTAGGATTTTAAAATTTTTAGTTTATTAGTACATGTATACAGTACACAATGTTTACATTCCTTATGTGGAGCTGGTACATGTATATGACACATCCCAGGCCCCCTTTTTATCCCTTTGTCTTTCTTCTTCCCTCCCTTCCCTTCCACCATTTTTTAAAAAATCTATTTAGTATGGGGTGTACAGGGTCTCACTATATAGATCTGGACACCTAGTGATTCTCCTGTTTTCAGCCTTGCAAGTGCTGGGATTACAGGTGTGCACCACCATGCCCAGTCTCAATTGCTGTCTCTGCAGGCCCCCGGGGTGGGGCCAGCATGACACTCTGGGAATCAGCTGCTGCTGTGCTCTGCCTAAGCAGGTGCTTTAGTCTGTTGAGCTGTCAGGCCTACCCCTCTTCCACTCATCTCTTGATGCCCTTCCTTTTTTTTTGGTACATGTGTGCAGTATGTAATACTTGTCTTCCTTATATGGAGTTGGTTTTCCTTTTTTTAACCCTTACACCTGTCCTCTCTTCCCCCTCGATCACTTGATCGCTTTCTCTTCAGTCAGTGCTCTATCTCCCCTCTCCTATTATCTATTGCTAAAGTCACAGTTTATGAATGGCAGGTCCCTGAGCAGGAAGACACTGTGTTTTATGTTTACTATGATTATGTGAAGTACAGATGTCACTGCTTTTCCCAGGTCCAGCCCCAAGGATAGGCAGGTGCAGCTGGACCCTGGCTGTGCTGCTGTCTTTTGTTTCCCCGCACAGCTGGCCAGGAAATGGCTCTCTGTCCCTGAGAATCCTCTGCTGCCTCCTGTAGGAGCAGGTAATCCTGTGGTATTCTTGAATACACATCAGTCTCTTCCCTTTCCTCTATATTAAAGGTGTCTCCAGTAGTTGGTCTGCTTGAAGGTGTATATGTGAGGGAGTTATATTTGGAAGCTCAAAGCATGGCCATTCTCTCATGCTTGTAGATGCTTCTTGGACAGAAATACATGGTTTCTTTCCTTCCTTCTTTTGCAGAAGGCCTTGCTTGAGTAGTACTTATCTCTCAAAGAGAGAACAGGCAAAGCAGTTTACCACTCTGTACCCACAGAAGGAGTAATAAGCTCAAGCCCAGGTGGTTAGAGGATTGTCCTGTTTTTATTTTTACCTTAACAAAACCAAAGAGTCCCTACCCAAATAGTAGTATTCAAGATCTCTAATTTTTACAAGTGGCATATGAAGCTTGTGTGTATTGTACACATTACACTGTGTGGTGGCCCTACGGCCTCACAAGATCCTCAGGAGCTTTCTCTGTTCCTTTTGGTGTGTTTATTAACTAGGAGAGGGAAGATGCTTCTGATACAGGTTGGATTTTAAAGGCAGATTGAAAATTACAGGTTTCTCAAGTAAAGGTCTTAAACTATGGTTTGCATCTTTCTTGCTTGCTTACTTGCTTGCCAGCCATGTATTTATTTGCACAAAATCAAAGAAAAGACTTTAAAATCGGACATAATTATTTTATGAGGCTTATAATTTTAACTACTAATCTAGTTTTGGGGAAAAATATTTTTTGATTTTCCTCCACTAACTTGAGGATGGTGCTGTCTTGATGTTTCTGTTGCATGCATTTTTCTTTGGAGGTCCATAAAATAGCATCTAATTGATGCCAGCGTTGTCTTCGTTGATTTAATTTTTTTTTTTTTCTTGCTCAGTGAATCTATTTGGAGACTAGGAATCTTTGAGATTTTAGAAAAGCAAGTTGTGACATCTTTCTAGAAATACAAGTATATGTATATTATCCCAGTTAGCTCTGGAAGCAGTTGCAAGCATTTTTCAGGTTCCAATCCCTTAAATGTAACTAAGAGTTGTGCACTTGTCCATGGAGTAGAAGACATTAGACCTATTCATGTCACCCCACCACTGTCTGCCTCTTGTGGGCAGGGCTACAGTGGCACCATCTGCCAGAACCAACACAATTCCTGGCAGGGATGGGTGTGGCCTTGATTCCTATGAGCATGAGGGTGCTTATAAAATGCTCTGGAGAATTTATCAATAGAAAGTTAAAAACAATTCTGAGTATTAAGATTTAGTTAATTTGGTGTAGGAGTATGAAGAGGGTAATGATGGACACGGCCTTGCCTAATTTTGGTGCATTTGCCTACTTTACTTGTATGTTTTTATGTTTGTCATTGCTAGTAATATCACTTTTACTTTGATGTTTCTCATTGTCGTAGTATTTGTATAGCATTTTCTCCAAGATGTATTTAACCATCTAGCCACAGGGCAGATGTTTTTTTTCTCCTAGTTTTTTTACATTAGTTTCTCTTGGGGTTTTTTTGTCTGTTTTTAAATTACTTTTTATTAGTACATATTCATCATAGGTATTGATCATTTTAGACATAAGGAATTTGTACCTGTACATAATATTCATCTTGGTTCCCCTTTTCCTCCATTCCCTTCCTTTTCCTTCGACTGTCCCTCCCTATTTTTGTTTTTTGTTTTGAATTTTTCTTTAAAAATGCATTTGGTACAGAGTCTGACTGTGTAGCTCAGATTTGTAGTGATCCTCCTGTGTTAACTTCTCCAGTGCTTGGGATTACAGCTGTATGCCACCACACCTGCATTTGGTCACCAGCTCAGTGCACCTGGGATTGGGGTCAGCATGGCATGGGGTGCTGGGATTGAACCCTGGTTCTTGTGCTTGCCACTGAGCTATCTCTCTGGCCCTCTGCCCTATTTTTGGAATGTAAACTTTTGTACAGAGTTTTAAAACCTGTAAGATTAAGTTATTTACTAAAAATAAATTATCAAGAAGGAAACTATAGAGTCCAATGACAAGAACTTACTCATATTTTTTAAAGGTTTCTCAAAATGCTTGGTGTTTCTGTGCTAATGTTAAATAGCAGATTTTTATTTCTTTGATTTTCTTTATAAATGAAAAAGATCCCTACATTAATTTTGTAATATATAAAACTAAACTAGAAAAAAAAATACATAAGAAACCCTGACATATAATCATTTGTTACCTACAGTTGTTGAGATTGAGATAGAATTAATTTGCTTTGCAGAAAGGACCTTACCTTTGTTTTCTTAATAGTGAATTGTGGTAAATAAAACCTTACATTTTACAGAACTGTAAATAAAGAGAAGCCCCTCTCCATGCACCATTCTTCTTGTAGCATTACTTGCTGGTCAAGATGCTAGTCTGTCACCTATTCAGATTTGTTCCTTAAGATTTGGCCTGATATTGTCTTCTCTTCCCTTCCATTCGTTTTAGGTGGAGGAGCTGTCTCAGCTCATCGGCTCAGCACTGCTCCAGAAGGGCTTCAAGTCCTCCCCAGACCAGTTCATTGGCATCTTTTCTCAAAACAGACCTGAGGTATTAATGAGGCACTTGCTGCACAGGGTTTTGCAAGTTTTAAGCAGCAGTTGTAAGAGCCAGAGTCTTTACCTGCTTCTGCTTGAGACCAGCTTTTGTGCCCTGCTTTCTGCTGAGAATATGGCTTTGTGTTACACATTAAAAGTTACACATAAGAAAACCCAGACAAAGACCTTCTTAGTCTTTAAGATAGAAACAAGATTGGGTTTTCACCCCTTTTAGTAATTTTTGTTTTAATTTTTTTTCCCCCAGTACCAGGGATTGAAATCAGGACTTTCTGCTTGCCAGATGGGCACTTAGGCCACTGAGCCATTTTCCCAGCCCTGTTTTGACTTTTTTTTTTTTTTTTTTTTTTTTTTTTTTTTTTTTTTTTTTTTTTTTTTTTTTTTTTTTGTCTTTTTGAGACAGGGTCTCGCTATGCAGTTGAGGTTGGCCTCGAGCTCACTTTTGTAGCCCAGGCTGGTCTCGAACTTGCACCAATCTTCCTGCCTCAGCCTCCCAAGTGCTGGGATTACAGGCGTGAGCCACCACGCCCGGCCTGTTTTGACTTTTTTAATGGGGTTCCCAAACAAAATTCTTAGAGAAAATAATCTAACAAAGACATCTTCTCACTTTAAGGGCTACCTGTACTCTATGATTAGAAAAATCATATGTATAAATTATAGAGAAGTCTAGATTTTTTTTCTAAATAGCAAATGTTCTTTTTCCCTAAAGGTCTCAACATTCCCTTTGGTTAAATGTCAAAGTGAAAAATCCTGTATGCAGTGCGAAAACTATCTCCCTGTGGGCTGGGCTTCATACCCTCTGTTCTTTGGCTCTTGACCCTTGCAGAGCACTTAGAGAAGCCATTACATAAAATTCAAGCATTTGGCTTAAAGAAATTAAATTTTATTCTTGTATCTAGTTGTGTCCAAAAGAGTTTATACCTACACTTCAATCCCTGTGCTGTCTTATTTTATAAAGTAGAACGGCTTCGTAGAGTTTCTTCTGGTGAAGGAAGGCAGCCTTCTCCACAGCCAGACTGTGATTTGCCTCCTGGAATTTGGCTTCTTCCTCTCCCTGAACACATCCACCAAGTGTTATTCAGCAACTGCCCACGTGACTTGAAGGAAGTAGAGGTAGGGAGGCCAGCAGAGTGGCAGGAGCAAGGCACTCGCACATCCAGCAGCCTGTCTGGGCTGAGGGATAAAGCATTTTATTATGTAAGTGACAGAGTAAGAGGCAGAAAAGGGAGAGCTGTGTAAGATACTTGTGCCCTGCTGAGGAGCTTGGACCTGACCTCCATGCTGGTAACTTAAAAAAATTTATTCCAGGGGGAAAAGTAAAATAAAACAAAGAAACAAAAAGAAAAATAAATTTTAAAAATCCCATGGGTTCCCCCTTCCAGACCTAGTGAGTGCTGAAAGTTGTGCTGCCTTGCCCCATAGCTGTACCTTTGTCTGTACCCTACGTCAGACTGCTGCAGGTGATTGTATTTGTTTTTTTTTTTTTTTTTGTGGGACCAGGGTTCGAACTCACGACCTTGCACTTGCCCAGCAGGCACTTGTGCCTCGGAGCTATCTCCCCAGCCCCTCAACAGGTGATTGTATTTGAATCATTTGGATCATGCCCCTGGAGGTCAGAGAGTGCCACTGAGGGGTTCTTATGGAAATGTGATCATGTCACATTTGCTTGGTATGTAGGTCAGTGGCTGTAGTTGATGAGTTAGCAGCAAGAAGACCAGTTATTGTACTGCTTCCTTCTGGGGAAGGTTTTGTCAAAACAATTATCCTGTTCGCTGAGTGTGTACCCTCCTTGCCCTATTCCCAGGCCATGCCATTCCCTGCTGCCAGATTGATCTCCCTCAAACTGCACCAGCCACTGAGGTCCATGGAGCACGGTGATAGCTCTGTGGCCCATAGAATAAAGCTCCGCTCACACAGGCTTGTTTCAGCCTCCTTTCTAGCCAGAACATTCCTGTTGGTCTCTGATCTCTCTGCATTGGATCCTGCAGTGCCTTTGTTGGAGTCTCTTGCTCTTCTCTCTCCCATGCCCTGCTTCTGCAAATTGTGCTTCCTTCACAAAGGGCAAGTTCAGGTATCTCCCCATAAAGGCATCTGCAGCTCCTAGAATCCATGGCAAGCTCTCCCATCTCTAAGTAGTCACTGTCTTGTACGAATGATATTTTCATATATTAGTTTCCATGCTTGAGACAAGTTGCATTTTCTTTTTAAAAGGGCGCAAATGTTTTGTTCCCATTATGAATCCCTAATGACTTCAACATAACTGTTGTTTTTGCTGCATCAAATGTTTTGGCTTTCAACTTTAGGGTGTTGTCATCCTTGGACTGATTCTGATACATATCATTTTCTGTCCTCAATCTTACTGTTTAGTGGGTGATTATTGAGCAAGCATGCTTTACTTATTCAATGGTGATTGTTCCACTTTATGATACCCTTGGAGCCGATGCCATCACGTACATAGTCAACAAAGGTATGTTGTGATTTGGGGCGGACATTGATCTGGTTATTGAATAGAATCAGTGATATTATACTTGCATATCTAACTGGAAGGGGATTTTACATTTATATATGTGTGTCTATCTTCCTAGTCTAAGAATATAATATCCTGAGTCAGATATTAGAATCAAACTTCTTTATTATCTCTTTATTTAACAGCTGATCTCTCAGTCATTTTTGCTGACAAACCAGAGAAGGCCAGAATCTTACTAGAGGGTGTAGAAAATAAGTTAACACCAGGCCTTAAAATCATAGTTGTCATGGACATCTATGGCAGCGATCTGGTGGAACAAGGCAAGAAGTGTGGGGTGGAAATCATCAGCCTGAAGGCAATGGAGGTGAGTCATTGTCCCAGCCCAGTTCTGCAAAGGGCTAGTCAGACATGATGTCAACAGCCCCCATGTAACCCCACCACATCCCGGTTATCCCACCACCCCAGGAAGGTCAATAGCAGAAGTTTCTACCTTATGACTAGAAAGAATAATTTTACATACATGCCCAGTGTTCTGAGATCACCTCTTGCAGAAGTTCTTGTTGCTAAAGGAATTTGCTGTGTTCATAATTTTTCCAGAGCACTGGCAAGCCATTCTTAAAAGCTAGAACTATGAATTTGAGCTTCAGACAAGTGGAAGTTTTAAGTTTACATATGTCCTCTTTAGGCTTTAGTATCTTTTATTTACTGACTTACCTTTGAAGCCAAGCCAGGTACAGAAATCTTGTATATCATTCTTTTACCAATTTGCTTTTGCATTTGAATTTCCAGCAGAAATGTTTGATTTGGTTCATTTTCATTTTCAATTTAAAATTTACTATAAGCGTAACTTAAAAGGTAACAGTTCTAGGAGAGTAAGTGTGGTTCAAACGAACTGAACCCCTGCTCTCCCCCACCACCCTGATTTGGACTTGGGATTAGAGGAAGATATTTTTATATATACATTGTGAGAAATATAGTAAGCTAAGTAGAGTAAGTCATGCTGTTTCCAAAGATGTTATAAATATTTTAAGGAAACTGTTATAAATAGGGTTTTAAAATTGTATTTATAGCTCTTTTCCTCTGCAAAGAATTTGAGGCTACAAGTAAGGTTCTTTACAACATTTCTTGAAGATCCTGGTGATAGCAAGAAAACTCAGAATAGCAAGAAAAAGGCAGATAGCAAGAAAAGGCAGAACCTTTTGCCTCATGGGTGTATCCAAAGCACACATGTGTGTGCATGCATGTGCATACGCGCGCGCGCTCACACACACACACACACACACACACACACACAGTGATTGAAAATGTAGTGAACATTTAACTTTAAAAACAATACAGGGGCTGGCCCAATAACTCAGCAGACTACAGTGCCTGCTTAGGCAGAAGTAGGGACTAGGGTTCAATCCCCAGCATGCCATGCCAGCCCCAACCCTGGGGCTCGCTAAGATGGTGACTGAAACTGGACATGATGATGCACATCTATAATTCCAGCACGTGGGAGGCTGAAAACAGGGGAATCACTATGAGTTTGATCTGTGTAGTGAGACCCTATAGACCCCATACTAAATGCATAAAAAAGCTTACTATAGTAAAAGACCCATTGCTATTCACCTCCCTCAGAATAGCCCCTTGCTTTGAACATACTTACTCCATTGTATTTGTTGCTTTCTGAAGCAATTCTGGAAGTGTTCTTTTGTCTTTACAAGGTCTGATCAAAATATGGTGAATACTGCTGCCAAGTAATACCTAACTGAAAGGCAAAGTGTAAAATATTGCAGGTGTCCTTATTTCCCAGATCTGGCTCTATACAACTTCTTACCCAAAGTCAAGATGACAGTGAAAGGTACACATTTTGAATCAGCTCAGAACACAGCCATGTGCTGAGGCAGCCGTGAAGCACACCTAACAACATTTGTGAGAAAGGCTGCAGCAGCAAAGATGGGGTCAGTATGTTCAAAGCAAGGGAATTATGTTAAGGGGAAGAATGACAATGTGTCTTTCACTGCAATATTTTTTTTTAAATTAAACGCTATATAATTTTCAATCATAGCTCTCTCTCATACCCATTTTTAACATTTTATGTTAGCATAAAATGAATTCATATTCATTAATGTCTTCACATCCTTATTAAATTAGGATTTTAGCCAACTTTCCACTAATTTCCCACTTACCTTTCTTTTTGCTTTATTTATAATACCCCTTCAAAATGATGCAGTCTCTTTTACACCTACCTGCCTTTCCTTTTGGTACCTCCTGCCCCACCCCAAAATGTACAATGCAGAGGCTGATTTTGATGAGGGGGCTTTTTGGACTGCTGAATGATAACAATTTTTATATTAAAACATTATTTAGATGAGTAGGTAATTAAAGATTATAATACAAAATTTATATTAAACCACCCTTTTTTTCTGAGACAGTGTCTTGTTATCACTGTGTAGCACAGGCTGCCTATGAAGTCAAGATCCTTCTGCCTCAGCTGCCTGAGTGCTAGGATTATATAGACTGGTGCTACTATTACAAGCTTATATTAACAATTGAACTTATGAAAGATACTGTTTTATACTTATCTGCTTAATATCGCTTATACTTGGATCTTTAACTTTTTATAAACAGTAAAATTTTAAAGAAAGTGAATTTAAAATTAACATTGTTGTTTATTATAGGACCAACTTTATGTTACCATATATTTTGTAAGATCAAACAAAAACAGAGATATTGGAATGTTTGCATTTCTTTAAACTTTTCATTATAAAAATTTTTAAAACACATAAGCAGTTGAAAATATTGTCCAATAAACAGCTGTAGTCTATAGTTAAAATGTAATATATTTGCTGTCACATATTAATCTGTGACTCCATGCCTGTATTCATTCATCAGTCCCTTTTATTTATTTTTTGTAGACTTTTAGTAGGTTACAGATTTCATTTCATTACCCTAACAGTTCAGTGTGTTCATCATTAACTAGTATTTACTTTTTATTTATCCTTCATTGTTTAACCTGAAGACAGCAAATTGTTTTTTTGCTTTTTTTTTAAAGAATTTTTTTATTTTATTTATTTATTTTTTTGTTTCAGAACCTTTGTTTATTCACTCATTTTTTATGGCCGGCTCAGCCTGTCCCGAGAGCAGGGCTGGCGCAGCATGTGGTGCCTGGGATCGAACCGCGGTCCCTGAAGCCACCCAAGCTTCCCCAAGCAGACGCTTTAGACCACTGAGCCATCCCACCAGGCCCTGTTTTTTTGCTTTCTAAGAAACGATGTATTTTTCCTAAATGTTAACCAAACAGATATAAAACTGTGAAACTGGGGCCAGGCAGGATGGCTCAGTGGTCTAAAGCGCCTGCTTAGGAAAGCTTAGGCAGCTGCTGGGACTGAGGTTTCGATCCCTGGCACTATGTGCTGTACCAGCCCTGCCCTCAGGGCAGGCTGAGCCAGCCATAAAAATAAATAAACAAACAAAAGTTCTGAAACAAGAAAAATAAATAAATAAATAACTTCTAAATAAATAAAACTGTGAAACTTTTGGGGACAATAGTTCATAATTTGGGCAGTATTTATTCCCCCAAATTGAAAGTCAAATTATAGTTATTTTTTCCTAATATTAATTTTTGAAGAATTGAAAAATGTAGAAGTTAGATAAGGATTTTCAACAGATGGATAGAAATTTGAAACTAATAAAGATTATTTTGGGGAAAAAAAGTACAGAATTATGACAGTTTGAGCTCCTAGTTGATTTCTAATTGGACATTAGTACTCTTTTTCATCAGTAGTCTGTCATGTATTTAAAGTGTGATTAAGATTCAAAACTGTTTAAAATGGTACACTAGGAAAAGCTCACCAAGCCCTGGGCATACCTATCTACTCTCTATTTTCTAACAGACATATTCACTCCATATACTCACTCAAGCTGTTTAGTTTTAATAAAAAGGGATATAAAAAGCTCATTTAAAAATCTTAATGGAGGCTGGGGAGATAGTTCTATGGCACAAGTACCTGTCTGGCAAGTGCAAGGTCATGAGTTCGAACCTTAGTCCCCCCCGCAAAAAAAAAAAAATCTTAATGGATATGAGCGTGACTTAATGCAGTAGACTAAACCACATCATTGGTAATTGCTGGAACCCTTGTTGGGAACTGCCACGCCTTAGATGTGAATCTGTCATTCTTAACCTTATGTCCATTCAAGAAAGTGGTTTTACAGCTTTTGTTGAGGCCTGTTTTACCACTGGAGGCTCCCAGTTCTGTCTCACTGTGTATGGGGCATACAGACAGGTGAGCCTCACTAAAATGACTAGCATTTAAATCTGTTCTTTTCACCTAATTGAAGATGTAAAGTGCCACAGAGGTGGATGGTCAGGTAATGTGCTGTGCTGTGATCTGGGGAGGCCACAGAGAAGCTGCAGTTCATTGGTTATGGCTGAAAGTAGGGCTTTGTTAAAGACCATTGTAGGAAATGGGAGTGAGGATCAGAAGTGTGATATAAAAGACTTTGGTTGCTATCTTTTGAATAGGTCTTATTTCTAAGGTCAGTTTTAATACCATATGTATAGTTTTATATAACAGAAGAAAACTAGAAAATGGCTTCTGCGAATAGTAGTTGTCTTGGTTACTTTTCTTGTTACTGAGACAAAATACCCAACACCCAAAGTTAAGGGGGCAAGGTTCATTTAGCTCACAGTTTGAAGAAATTTTAGTCAGTAGTTGCTTGGCTCCAAAGCAGAGGGGCACATGGCAGAAGGGTAATAGTTCATGGTAGCAGAGAGCAGTAACAGTGGTGAGAGTGAGAGGCAGAGAGGAGCAAGCCCTTTTCTGTCCCTTATGTTGTATGCAGGTTACCTTCCCACAGGTAGGTGTAGCACTCATACCTATAATCCTAGAATCAGATCATAAATTAATCACAAATTTTATAAGCCCACCTCCATGACTACGTGAGACTTTGGGGAGAATATAGATGCATACCATAACATTCCACTCCTGGTCCTCCAAAGACTCATGTACATCCCTTTAAGAAGGTAGTTTAGTCCATCTCCAAAAGTTGTCAAAGCCTTAACAGTTTCAGCATCTCCTCTTATATTTAAGGCATATGTGAGCTCCTATACAAATGAAAAGAAAGTTAGACACTTCTAACATTCATTGGCGCAAGGTAGACATTACAAACAGGGATATAGAGAAATGGGACCAAAGCAAGTCTAAAATCCAGCAGAGCAGACATTTAAGTCGTATAGTTCTATGTGCAGCATGCAAGGCAATCTGTGTGGAGATGTGAACTCCAAAGGGCTTGGGTAGCCCTACCCCTCTGGTGCTGCTGATGCTTATAGCTGTCATAGCTTTTTTTCCTAGGCAGGCTTTGCTCCCTCCTTATAGTTTTCCTCAGACAAACCAGATAGCTGGCTTCTTACTTCTGGGTTCTCCACTGCATGCTTGACTTTACATTCAAAGTGTCCCATACTACCCTCTCAGGGCCATCCTATCTGACCTTCCAGGCCTTCTGAAATCTGTGTGGAAGCCTTCCTGAGCCTACGGCCCTTCCATTTTGCATGCATCTATAACCAGTGCCATGTGGCTGATTCTAAAATCTGCAGGAGCAGTAGCCAGGTTTTCCTGTCTCTTGGGTGTACCTGTCAAGTCCCTGAATCACTTTGCACTCTGAATCCAGTTCTGAGGGTCCAGTTTTCTAGGGTGCTGCCATTATGGAACATAATGGTCTGTGACTTTCTCATCAAAGCAAACCCTTTTATTTTTGTAATTCTGAGGCTGTGAAGTAGAATCCTGTTGCTTCCTGTGATGCCCTTGGGCCATTTTTAATTTTCTTTCCCCCCGCCCCCCCAGCAGTCAAGATTTCCTCTGTTGTATCTTTACAGTCTACAGCATTACTGGAGCTTTCTTTCTAGCCAAACTCACAATATTTTAAGTTGTCTTGTCAGGCTTTTTGCTCTTGATTCTCAACATAAATATGGCTAAAAGCCCTCAATAGTAGCCATGCCACCATTTCCACATTAGACTACCTTGAAATTTCTTCTTCCAGATTAATTAGTCCTCCACCCTTAAGTTCAATGTCAGGTAGAGTCCCTGGACATGAACAAAATGCAGACAAACTTTCTGCTGAGCTGTAACACACATCAGCTGGAGTCCAGCAGCCAATACAGTTCTTATTCTCAGCAGAAACATCCACAGCCTAGTCTTTATGGGAAGGAATTTTTATCAGCCACCTGATCTTCTGATCTCTGAACAGAATGTCCCATTCAGAACTAAGACATTTCTAACTTTGTTTTTTCATCTGGCAGTCTGAACTTCCCAAACTCTTTCCACAAGCCATTCCCAAAAACTGCTGAACTACATGGTTGGGCATAGTCCCAACAACACCTCCACTTTGGTACCAAATACTGTCTTGGTTTCTTTAATCATGGCTAAAACAAAATACTGGACACCCAAAGTTAAAGAGGCCAAGGTTTATTTAGCTCACTGTTTTTAGAGGTTTCAGTCCATAATCTACTGGCTCCAACGTAGGGTGGCAGATGGCAGAGGGGCAACAGTTTATAGTAGCTCAGACACCAAAAGTGACAAGAGTGAAAGGGGCAGAGAGACAAGCCTCTTTCTGTTCCTTATATTGTATGCAGGCTACCCTCCTTAGGGGACTGTAGCACTCACACCTATAATACCAGCATTGAACCATGAATCCATCACAAACTCTAGAAGGCTTCCATGAAGCTTTGAGGGAGCATCTAGACAAACCATAACAATAGGTAAATATTTTGCTTCTAGTGAATTACAACTATTATTCTGTATTTAATTAAGAAACTTTCTTTGAGCTAGCTGTGAGTGAACCATATAGTAAAAATAGTTTTAAGTGACTTAATGTGACCTTTTTCTTTATAGTTAGAAAATGTTTTCACTTAAGACTTTCCCTTTTTTCTAATTAAGGGTCTTGGAAGAGCCAACAGAAGAAAACCCAAGGTAAGCATGCTGTGTTTGGCCCTGTTGTAACCCTCTCTCTATTTTTCACTATCTACTTACATTAAGAGAGTCTGTTAAGAGATTTTGGATGATACCTTAAGGCAGTGGTGAAGTTGTAGAGCTTTCACAGCTGGCTAAGGTACAGTGTTTTAGATTCACTATCACTGCAGGGTTTATAGTCTTCTGTTCTTATTTATAACCATGTTTTAAAATCTTCTTCAGCCTCCAGCACCTGAAGATCTTGCAATAATTTGTTTCACAAGTGGAACTACAGGTAAATTTTGAGATGAAATTGCTTCTGAGTAATTTCTGAAAGACTAGAGACTCCACCTGAATATCTTTTTTTTTTTTTTTCAGGCTTGTTAGCTAATTATAATGAAATGAAAGAAAGCAGGAGAGACAGAAGTGGCTTAATGCTGTCCTCCTGTTGCTAGATCAGAATTCAAAATCTGAGAGTACCACACATTCACTTATATATCCAAAGTTATCTTAGATTCACCCAGTTTCCTGGGGCAACCTATATTTTTGTATCTCATGCATAAAATTCTTGGGTTTTCTTCTCTAATTACTACCCATACCCTGTAAAGTTTGTCCATATTAATGATTACTTAACATAATGTTTCGTTGAAAGGATTGCTGGTTGCTGAGGAATGAGTGTTGCTCAGCATCTGGCTCTCCATGAGTATAGCCAACAGTAGAGACATTAAAGCCCCTATTTCTTGGATGGAATGCCTTTCCTTGACCTGCTGTGCTTTAATTGTGCTCTGCAGGCAACCCCAAAGGTGCAATGATCACCCACCAAAATGTAGTGAGTGATTGTTCAGCTTTTGTGAAAGCGACAGAGGTAAGTGTCATCTTTCTTCAGGTATACTTATGGCATTAGTCCTCTAGAGTGAAAGCAGTAAACTTAGGTCCACACTGTATATAAAGCACTATGAGAAATGTGAACAAGACCTGAACTTTATTTAGTGCAGCTCAGCCAAAGCTCAGAAAGTTTCTTCTGTGGGCCTAGTCTCCATGCTTTATTTGTGACCATTATGATGAACTGACATATGTAATTTACTACAGCTTTTATATAGTGAAACCATTGGAGTGGTGCCTGTAAACATAGCCAGGCAGGAACAAAGAGATGATTCTCTGTGCTTTCATCCACTATTCTAGTGTTAGGAAAAATTTTCTTCAAGTTAGATATTAAGAGTTAAAGTCTGATGAAAGTTTTTGAGTTATTATTATTTATTACCGGTAATTTGACTTCCATTGTATGGAAAAGGTTAAAACCTTGAACTTAATTAGCTTCCTAATAAGTTTATCACCCAAAGGTCTTTCTTACTTTGGCCAAGTCAACACTATAAAATACTGCAGACTAGGCAATGTAAACAACAAACATTTGTGTCCTCAGAGTTCTGGAGACTGTAAGTCCAGGGTCTGCTGCTAGCAAATCTGGCTCCTGGTGAGAGCTCTCTTCCTGGCTTGCAGGTGGCAGCTTTCTCCCAGGGTTCTCATGTGAACATCCCCTCCTCCTGGTGTCTCTTCCTCTAAGACACTAGCACTATTTGGGAGCAGGACCCAGCCCCAAATGCAGTCCCACCTCCAGATACATGGAGGCCAGGACTTCAGTAAAAGAATTTGGAATGGGGACACGGTGCAGTTCTTAACACCAAGGAGGTATTTCAGTCTTTATAAAGGAACTTACAATAAAGTGCTACTCTTTCATATTATTTTAGCATGTAACCGGTTACATGTTACATGCTTTTGAAATCTCTTGGGAGAGGGTATTCTGTAGCCCTGATTTTTGTGGCAGGAGCTTGCATTTAATTGTTTTGGGGAATGGTTTTGGTGGCTGCAAAAGGTTTATCTTTGAGCAATCTTGCCACTTGATTTGATTCCATACACTTTCTTAGTCCCAGATACCTCTCTTGGGTATGTTTTCCAAATATAGTTCGATGTTTAGTACATTACAAAAGTAAAATTTTAATATCTAATAGGTCTGCAAAGATGACTTTAAATATATTGGTAGTTTGTTGAACATGGTTGCAGAACTATTTAAAATCAATTACATTATCAAAGGATATTCTTAACTTTATAAAATAATCATAACAGTGATCATTATTTTACGTATTAATTCAAAAATGTGAAAGTATAGGGGCTAAAAATGCAATTTGGTGGTAGAGAGAAGGCTTTGCATGCCTGTCCATGGATTTAAGTCCCGGGCTGAAAAACTCCCGTTATGTAACATTTTCATAATAAGAAATGCTAGTTGCCACAAGGTCACCCTTGAATGAAATGAGCCTGAAGTGATAGCATGCTCAATTTACATCCAGTGCTCTGAGGCTGCTGAGGTTGCCCAGGCCTGGAGTTTTCATAGACTGTAACTTTATTACTGAGTGTGACCCAGCTTTGGGGAGGAGGAGGCCATGGCTTGAAAGTGAGTTTATCATGGTCGAGGTAACTTATCAACACCTTCATTTCTTTGTGTGGTAGCAGCTTCTGTTGGCAAGAATTCTCTGTTAACATGAACATTTCATGCAAACCCTCACTGGGACTGCCCCTGAGTCTGTTCTGAGGGAAACCAGATGTCCACACTTAATCTGCCTGATCAAAATTTTACAGAACAGCAAAGCCCTTGGTGCTAGATCTGAGTTGCACTAAAAGAAACTGGGATATTTTCATGGGGGAAGGTAGAGCTTTAAAGTAAAAAATGTTGATCAAACTCAAATACTGTAGGTACATTTATACAGAAGGTAAATGACTTTGGAACTCTTATGTTCTCTCCCCTCCCCTTCTATTTGCAACATAGCATGCTAGCTTATGTTGGAGTGGACCTTGTGTTTCTCAAGGTGCAGATGAACTTGCTGGGCAGCAGGGTACTGTAATTCTGAAATAATAAATAAAGAGCGCATAATGCCTTAACATTCCAATTTGGGCAAAATTACCCTCATGGGAGGTGGGGGGGAAGTCCTGCAATAGATGTACTGTCTTTGAGAATGACCATTGGCCTGTACTCTTATTTCTGTAAAATATTACTTTTCATTTTATTCTTTGGTGAGAAAAAGAATCATATGCAAAGACAGTTTCTTGCTGGGCCTAGTGGTACACTCCTAGTTGAGAGGCTTGGGGAGGAGAATCATAAATTTGAGGCCAAGCTGACAACTTAGACCCTGTGTTAAAATTTAAAGGGATATCAGAAGTGGGCAAAGGGCTAGGGATATAATTCAGTGGTAGATCGCTTGCCTAGCATGCTCAGGCCCTGGGTTCAATCTCTAATGTCTCAAAAAAAAAATTAATTAAATAAAAATGTTATTGAGGTACTATGTGCTCTGAAAGGAAGTGGGAAAATATTGGAATACTTAATGCTTCTCTGCTTGCTGGTGTCTTTGCTTTCAGAATGCAGTGAACCTTTCCCCCGATGATACTTTGATATCTTTCTTGCCTCTTGCCCACATGTTTGAGACAGTTGTAGAGGTAGGCATTTGGTTGTATTTTTCTGTTTGTTTGCCAGTGTTCTGCTAAGTTGTTGTATTTTACAGAAAGCACTTGTCTTGAATGCCAGTGACATACACATTTCATTCTTACCACTTGCACACATGTATGAGCAACTCCTGCAGGTAAGTATGATGTGTAGCCTGTCATCCCTCCCCTCTAGATAATCCTTTGTTCTGCCTCCTTTTAGACATGGTCTAAATTATTGGAAAGAGTGAAATTGTTTTCCTGGGGCTAAACTGGATACATGAACTTTAACCTTCATTTAAAAACTGGAAGCTTTTTGAATGATACCAATAGGGACATGACTCCAAGAGGGATAATGTAAAAGGAAGATTCTTATTCACTCAGTTTTATAAATCTGATGAAGCTTCTGTTCTGTAAACAGTTTGGTTTGAATTGTGCTTATTCCCAGTGGATGACTTTGTCTTCAGGCTAGTGATATAGCTCAGTGGTGCAGCACCCACCTCGCAAGTGCAAAGTGTTGAGTTCAATTTTTGTATTAAAAAAAAAAAGACTAATTTTTTCACCAATATTTTTAAGTGCCCTTTGAAAAACAAGGTGATATTTTAGTGATCTTTGCTTGGACTCCCTCTGCACAATTATGCAGTATATTTATACGCCAACCAAGAGCCACCTTTTTTCCTTGATGATACTATATTCTGTACCAGAGGAAAAACTGAGCACCATGTATTCATCTAGAGAATAATTAGTGAGCTGCCTGTATGCCAGTGCTGTGTGCTCAAGGCAGTTAGCTAGTAGAGAGCTGCTGTTTTTGCTAACTGCTGCCTGGTGAGGTTAATTTACCTGGGAGTCACTAGACTCCATCCTTCCTCAGTGTTCTGTTTGCTGCCAACCTCCAGATCTTGTGAGCTTATAAGGAGATCTCAGCTGAGTCTCCAGCAGACGAGGTGCACCTAACTGTAGCTTTAGAGATGTGCTTGGGAGGCGGATCATGCGAAGAAAACCCTGAGGTTTTTCAGCGGTTTACCTTGCTGTACTTAACCAGTGATTTTTGCTTTTTGGCTGAAGGTCATTTGTGTTTCTGGTGCACTATCTTTTGAATCTCCTTTTCTAAATTTAAGATCAGTAGACTGTCTAGATAGGGAGAACAGTCATGCAGTGTGTTGTAAATCAGTGGCAAGCACTCTGGTTTTAGATATCTTGGTACCTTGACTTCAGTTTATTCAGTGCCTTTTCAGAAAGTTCTGTGGTAATTTAGATAAGGGAAATGAGATATTAATAAGGTGGACTAGAGGCAAATAATAGTTTTTATTTTGGGAATAAATTATCCCTGAGGTTTCTGGAAGACTAAAAAAATATTTGAAGTATATAAAGACATATACCTGGCCCCACAAAAAAAAAAAAAAAGACATATAATTCATTCAGCAGATGTTTATCATGAAATTTAAAACCTCTCTGTTCATCATTAATAATAATATATACAAGTTCATACTACCACCTGTATATTCAGGGTGACCAAGAGAAACCCCATATCTCCATGTTATTTGTATAGTAACCCTAAATACAAAAACATTTCTATTTATTTATTACTGTATTTAGGGCAGGGCCTACTGGGTCTCACTACACAGATCAGACTTGTAGTGATCCTTTTGTGTTCAATTTTCCAAGTGCTGGGATTACAGGCATGCACCACCATGCCCATTCTCAATTGCTGTCTCAGCACATCCTGTGGGCCGGGCTGGCACAGCAGGCCATGGATCGAACCCTGGCCGCTGTGCTTTGCCTAAGTAGGTGCTTTAGTCTGCTGAGCTATCAGGCCAGCCTCACAAAAACATTTTTAAAGAAGCTGTCCATATGTAGAACCTTCTAAGATTCCAAGTCTGTGTGATGTCTCTTTATGCTGACAGCCCCAGCTGCAGTGATGAAATGCGTGTTGTTTCTGTCCACTTCTGTAGTGTGTGATGCTGTGTCATGGAGCTAAAATAGGATTTTTCCAAGGAGATATCAGGCTGCTGATGGATGACCTCAAGGTGCTTCAACCTACTATCTTTCCTGTGGTTCCAAGGCTGCTGAACCGCATGTTTGATCGAGTAAGTTCCAGGTGGCAAAGAATGGGGGACAGAATGTTGGGCTCTGAGTTAGAGGCTCGGGTCTGAGTTGGGCTCAACCATGAACTATTTATGTGACCCCACACCTCTTATCCCTATTGAACTTTAGTTTGCTCCTCTGTAAAATTAGAATACATGTACTTTTCAAGGTCAAGATTATTAGAGGAAACACATAAACACAAAAACCATTATGCACCCTACAGGTAGAAGGTAGGAGTCATGTTATTTATTTGTGCAATAGTCTTTGATCCTCTAATTTCTGATCTATAAAACAGACTGTGACTTCCCTTCCACTGTTGCCTATAGATTGTCATAAAGTTGCTGCCTGGATCACACAGAAATAATTATTAAATTATTTTATTAATTGTAAAGCTCTGAGCACATATAAAATATTACTTAGCCATCTGGAAAGGAGCAACACAGCTCAGGCAGGGGCTGAGTGGATGCCAGCCCTCCATCGTAGCACCACATGGTGTGGCAAGACCACTTTTGATGGGGCAGTATGAATACTCTTTACTATGAAGCACAGCTTCTGTTTTCTCTGAGACTCTTCTTATTTTTAATCATTCTTTAAAATAATTTTAAACATCTTTATTGAATCATAATTCCAATGCCATATAGTTCACCTATTTAAAGGGTATAATTCACAATTAGTATTTTCACAAATTCTGAAGGTATTACCGTAGCTAATTTTAGAACATTTTCATTATCATCACCTCCAGAAAACCCTTTTGCCTTCTCTGCACTTGTCATCTGCCATGCTCCTACCTTCATCAACCTCCCAGCAACTCTTGATCTACATTTATCTTCTGCACTTCTGTATGCATGGAGTGTTGAAATGTGTGTTCTTTAGTGACTGACTTCTTTCATTAGCTTGTCTTCCTCCAGGTAGCATGAGTCAATACTTCATTTGCTTTTAGTAGTCAAATTATATTCCATTGTATTGAAGTATCACTTAGCCATGCAGTCCTTGGTCATTTGGGCCACTCCCAGCTTTTGGCAATTACCACAAATGTTTGTGTACAAGTTTCTGTGTGGATGTATGCTCTCATTTCTCCTGCATATATACCAAGGCATGGAATTTCTGGGTCATAAGGTTATTCTGTGCTCAACTGTTGGAGCAAATGCCAGATTGTTTTTCTGAAGCAGTTGTACCATTTTCCTGCCCCACCAGCAGTGTACAGGTTCTAGTTTCTCACATCTTACTACCACTTTTTGTGTGTGACTTTTTGTCCATTTTGGTGGTATGAAAACCTTCTTATGTCTTCCCTCATTAGATTTTTGGACAAGCAAACACCACACTGAAGAGATGGCTATTAGACTTTGCCTCCAAGAGGAAAGAAGCAGAGCTTCGCAGTGGCATCATTAGAAACAACAGTGTGTGGGATAAACTCATCTTCCATAAAATACAGGTAACAGACCCATAGTTATTATTTCTCAGGTGAACTCACTTGGGTTTCAAGACTTCTACGAGGGCTATTTTTTGAAAGAAAAATGGAGATGAGAGAAATAGTGACATGATTTTATCAGTTCTGGTACATGTCTAAAAATTAAGGAAAAAGCCATTCGGTAAACCTCCTGCGTCCAGTGGACACCTGTACAATCTTTTACTCATCTAGCAGGAGAGGATTCAGTGCATTTTAGGCTTTCTTATTCTTCATTTTGTTTAGCTTTTCTGAAGAACAAGTTTGTCACCCCTGAGGTAAAATTATAAACATGAGTGATAAAGAATATGTAATAAAATTATGTTCCCTCAAATGCCAAATGGTAGTTGTTGCAGCAAATCCACCCTACTCTTATTTTAATTCTTGTGGCAGACATGTTTGTTTATTTCTGTACTTGTAGAAGTGAATGAGTAGCTCTAGGTAGAAACAGACTACAGCCCTGTGTTCCTGTTGTAAACATCTGGGAGTTCTCTGTCCTGAGCATAAGCTCTCCCCCTTTCCATCCACAGAAGAACTGGTAGCTCATTAGCTAGGGGTGCTTGCTAGGTGCAGATGGATCAACATGAGAGCCCAAGCATGTGTCTTTGCCTGAGGAGCTAACTTTCTTGCAAGTATGTAGCATTCACCTTCTCCTTCTCTCTCTACCATGCAAGTCAAGCCTGGGAGGAAAAGTCCGATTGATGGTGACAGGAGCTGCACCTGTATCTGCCACTGTACTGACATTCCTAAGAGCAGCCCTTGGCTGTCAGGTGAGGTGCATCATGGGGTTATCTCAGACTTTATGGTACTAAGACCACTTCTTTACCAAAAGTCATTTTGATTCTGTTTCAAGTTTTTTAGATTGACAAGTAAAAAATGTTACGTATTTGTGGTATACAAAATAATGTTTTTTAGTATGCAGAGACTCTGTGTAATGACTCACTTAGGTTAATGTGACTTCACATCCTTCTCATTATGCACATGGTGAAAATACCGAGAGTCTATTCTCACAGCAGCTTGGAAATTGATAAGGCATTGTTATTAAGTATAGTCAACATGATGTACAATATAGCTCTCTTGAACATCTTCCTCCTAATTGAAATTTTATGGACTTTGATTGATCCTTCCTACCTACAATTCAAGTGTGCTTGTGTTCTAACTTTTTTAGTTTTTGGAGGATATATCATTGCTAGGTTTCTCATAGAAGTAAGCATTTATATATTTTACCTTAGGCAGAGAAGATATGTTTGCATCCATCATTTCTGTAATTTCACTGGGGTAAGGCATAAGCCATGCTGTGGAATCAAGCATACAGATGTGAGAATGGGTTGTAACTGATTAGCCTACTCGTAAAGCATTCTAAGAAAGGGGAAAGGCTATGGTGACAGATAGCACATGTGGGCTACACCATGAACTGACAAAGCAGCTAAGATCTAGCTCAATAGTAGTAACCTATCATATAGAGGTATCCCTTCCCCATCCATAGAAAGTTGAAGAAAAAAGGAGTAGGGATAAGGGCTGGAGTGAAGATTTGTTTGCATTTTGTGCCATTGAGTAAACGTAATATACAGAAAATTTGCAAAAGATTTCATACTCAGAAATTCCTCAGAAGGTAGTGAGACTTCACTGTACATTTCTTGCAAGAGCATGGCTGTCTCTCCTTAGTTATACCTCCCTTCTTGGCATCCCAGTTCTATGAAGGCTATGGACAGACGGAGTGTGCTGCAGGCTGTTCCCTGAGTGTGCCTGGAGACTGGACAGCAGGTACAATTGGCTGGACATCTATTTCTGGAACTGTCTTACTGGAATTTGGTGATTAGAATGATTGAGATTGGGTTAACAACTGATGGGGTCATTAGCCAACTTATCCAAGTGTTGTGTCCTACGTAATTAGTACTTGGAGTAAATGCTTTTGTAATCTAGCTGGGTAGAAATTGCCCCCCTGTGGTCACTATTATGGCATTTTTGGGGATCTGACTATAATGCCAGGTGACAGTAGGAATTTGCCTGTAACCTGGGGAGAACAATGAGAGAGGATGCCATTTATACCAGAGTAAGACTTTCTGTTCTAACAGAAGTTGTAACTGGTCAGAGTCTTATCATTTGCTGGCAATTTGAATGAAAAAATTGTTACTAAATTTATACTACGTGCAGTGCTAGATGGTGGGACTACAGGTAGAAAGAAACACAAGCTTCCTTGTTCAGAAGGGGAAAAAAAGGAGGAAAATAACACCAGTAATTATGTATCCCTCGTGGATAGAGTTCTGTAATATGTGCCTAAGATGAGCATTATGTGACAGTGATCCCAGAATATTCCTGTGAAAATGTACAAGGAAAATTATATATTGTTGCTTAAGTAGCCTGTGAACATGGAGAAGAATTACATAGCATTATGGCTTTAAAGCTAGTAATCCAACCTGAGGCTAACTGCAAAACTTTTACACTTTCCTGTCTGTGCTATTGATAGCATATTTGGCCCTGCAGTAAGTAAACTTCCCTGACTTACCTGGTATATATTACCAGTGCCATTTAACAATATAGATTTTAGCAGCTAGCACTATCTACTAATATAATTCGCCTAGGATTATTGCTGACAGGTTGTGAGTCTATATGGTGTTTTATTTTTAACCTCAGGTTCCTTTAAAAATCCAGAGAACTTGAAATAGTGATCTTCGTATGTTAAAATTATTAAAACATAGGAATATTTATGATTTTCCTAAAATGTATTTAATATTAGTTATTTTTGTTTTAGAAAAGACAATCCAATCCAAACAGCTTTTTTGACAAGAGAGTTACATTGACTCTGGATATAAGCACAGTCCTACCTTAATAAATTAAAATGTCAGTCATATATATTTCAGGAAAAAAAAAAAAGCTGAATTGATCAGAACCATCTCCATGTAGTGTAGGAGAGAATAACCAAGGCTTGCCAGAGCTGTCTTTGCATGTTCTGTCAGAGGAATGGGAACCCCAGGAAGTCTATATATGTGTGTGTGGTGGCAGAAGGTAATACATGCTCTCAGTCTGACCCTAAAAACCAGTTAACAGTTTTAGAAAGCATACTTCCAGGGATCTGTACTATCCTTTAAACTAAGAATCTAAATTACTTATACTTCAAAAAATAGCTTCAAACTTAGAAAAGGTTCCCAAAAGACTTATGAATATTTTCATTTTGCTTCCAGGAAGAAACTACCTTAGACTATTTTACTAGAGAGAATGGTTATAATTGCAGAGACCAGAAGTTAATAACAGCTATGTTAGGGTTTCTTTTTCTTTTTTGCAGTACCAGGGATTGAACTCAGTACGTTGTGCTTCCAGGGAAACATTTATTCCACTGAGCTATCTCCCTAGTCCCTATAACAGCTATTTTATAAGGAGGTTTTTCTTTTACAAAAATACTGTGGCTAGGGCTGGCAAGATGGTTCAATGGTCTAAAGTGCCTACTTAGGCAAACTTAGGCAACCTCAGGGACCATGGTTTGATCCCCAGCACTACATGCTGCACCAGCCCCACCCTCAGGGCTGAGCTGGCCATAATACAAAAAAAAAAAAAAAAACCTGTGGTTAGAGGATATTGGCCATCCTCTTAGGAAAGATCATTTTCTTATTTAATATACAGGCCACGTTGGTGCCCCAATGCCTTGCAATTTCATAAAACTTGTGGATGTGGAAGAAATGAATTACATGGCTTCCAAGGGCGAGGGTGAGGTGAGTGAAACCCCATTAGTCATTGGCTCAAGTGGCATTTCCTAGAATAGCAGTCAGTAAGAGTGGTTCCAACACTGAAACGGAGCTTGACTGTACCAGTGATGCTGGAGTCAGATATCCTTCATTAGTGTTTAACTCTCGAGAAGCATCATGGAGGACACTAATGCCTGCTTTCTACCAGACATGTTAAGAGATTTGAGCCCCAGAGCATGTAGCAGAAGCTGTACTGGCATAGGTCCTTGGGGCCCATCTCCTGCCAGCTAATTGCCCAGATGCCTATTAATGAGCCTCTGTCTCCTGGATAGAAAGTCTGATTACTTAAAAGTGATTTCATGCCCTCTGGAGCTTTATGGCACTGTGAGCTAGAACCTAGGGCAAGCATTAACCCTACAATGTGACTGCAGCTGAGGCAAGTTAGAAAGGGAAGTGAGGCATTAGAGGTGCCTCTAAGATCTGCTGGAGCTCTGGTTACTCCCTCGGGATTATGAAATCAAGTGCTTTTAGCTAAAGATTGGTATACACAGACATCAGTACCCCAGTTTTCTTTGAAGGATTCTCAGGAAAGGCTGTTAACAAATTCATTTCTTTTTCTTTTTCTAAAGATATGTGTGAAGGGGCCAAATGTATTTAAGGGCTACTTGAAGGAACCAGCAAAAACAGCAGAAGCTTTGGATAAAGATGGCTGGTTACACACAGGGGACATTGGAAAATGGCTACCAGTAAGTTGTTGTGTTTGTTCCACCACAGGAAAGAATATATCCTACTTACTGCCCAGCTGCTATGTGGCAGCTTCTCTTTCCCTTTCTCCTTCTTGAATGGACATTTGATTGTTCTATTTTCCTTTTTTAATGTTAATTTTTTGTATTTTTTTAGGGAAGGGTCTACAGGGTGTTCAAGGTCTTACTACTAGATTGAACTCATAGTGATCCACCTGTTTACAGCCACCCAAGAAATGGGATTATGGGCATGCCACCATGCCCAGTCTCAATTGCCGTCTCAGTGTACCCAAGGGGCGGGACTGGCACAGCAGACTGGAGAATCAAACCCCTGTCCCCTGAGCCTGCTTATAGGTGCTTTAATCCACTGAGCTATTTGATTGGCCCTGACTGTTCTAAAGACATGTTGATACTCTTAGTACTCACTTGCTTTAACTTGCGCTGTAGCAAATTTGTCTCGATGGTTAACATCAACTTCAGCTGCTGGTTCTCATTTGCAATCCATAAGATTGTGGCTTTTTACAATGTGGAAACCATTCTTTGATGTTGCAGCTAGCTAGGACTGCCACAATTATCCTGTGAGATGACTGACCCATCCCAAAGAACCTGGCCTACCTACTCTTCTTAGCACTGACAATGAAATCTGAAATTCCACCTTTGTATAGTTTTTAAAACCTTACTCTGTGCAGGCCCTAAGGAAGGTTTATGCGATGTTCTACAGAACCTGACTGACTTGGTGAACCAGACACATAGGGCATTCATTTAGCAGGAGGATGAATAAGGTATGCCAGTATTAAAGAAGCAGGGCTGGGGATATAGCTCAGAAGTGCAGTGCTGACCTGGCAAGTGCAATCATGAGTTCAATTCCTGGTACCAAATGACATGATATGACATGACATGACAGACGCAGATACTGCTAGTGGCCTGATAGGTCACTGGTGCCAAGTGGTGAAACAAGAGTGGGCATGGGCCTGGAGTCCCTTTTCTATCTCTACACAACTGAATGGCCTTTGAGCAAGTTACTTAATCTCTATAAGCCTTAGTTTTCCTTCTCTGTAAAAGGTGCCAATACCAGCCTCTCCAAGGTATGGTTAGGATCAAAGAATAACATGTAGCAAATACCTTACACTGTATAGTGATTGATACTGTACTGCTCACAGACCCTTCCTCTCTGATCAACAGAATGGTACACTGAAGATTATTGACAGGAAAAAGCACATATTTAAACTGGCACAAGGAGAATACATAGCACCAGAGAAGATTGAAAATATCTACGTGCGGAGTGAACCTGTGGCCCAGGTGTTTGTCCATGGAGAAAGCTTGCAGGTATGTTAGAGATGGGCTGTTCAAGAAAGTGACACAGCATCACCTGTGCCATCTGCCAGGGGCTGGGGTATAATTGGCATTTTCAGACAAATAAGCATTGACTTTTGTGTCTGACCTTTTAGACAGTCGTTGACTCATTGTTGGTTTTTGCTGCTTGGCGTTTCTGGCACAGAAATTTTTTTCTTCATTTCTATATTTTAATTTTAATTATAGTGGTCTGGTTATACCAACAGTGGTCAGATAAAGATAGTGCAAGGTGGATAATACAGTATATACTACTAATTTAAATATACAATAAAATATTTACATATGAATTGTGAGAAAGTTTAAAATTTTTAAACATATTAAGCCCACCTTATTTACGATCTGTTCCCAAGTAACTTTTGAGCAAACTGTAGTTGTGAACTAATTATATTCAAAGTTGAAAACCAAAACCAATTTTGGAAAGAAATATAAGTTGGCCAAAAAGTAGGGTGTGTGTTAGCAAGGAAGAGAAGGGTCTTGGTTCCCTGAAAGTATTTTGACAAATGTTACAATTTGAAGATTATTTCAGAATATTTTCTTATGAGAAAAAGAATCTCTTTTAAGGTTATACTTATTTTTATTTGATCTAGAACCTTGCCATGCATTTTATCTTTACCAAGATACAAAGAATGAGGTACCACAGAGATTTTAAGCATGGCTATATAAGTGCTGGTGAGATAGCTCAGCAGACTAAGCACCTGCTTAAGCAAGTGCAAAGACCAAGGTTCAATTTTCTGTACCATATACCACACCAGCTGTGCCCCTGGGCACATTGAGCTGGCCACCAAGACTATAATCCCAGCACTAGGAAGGCTGAAAACAGGAGGATCACTACAAATCCACGCTGTGTAGTAAGACCCTGTACCAAATACATTAAAAAAAAAAGACTATATAAATTTTCCTTTATTTTTTTCTGAAGCAAGTAGCTGACATTACTTTGACTTTGTTTTAGTTTTTAAAATTTAAATTTAGTTTTAAAAATTGCCTTTAAAAAGTACACATGGATATTGGACTATGTATACAACTACTTTTTCTTAGTTCAATGAGTGGAAATTTTTGAATCAGTAATGATTAGAAAAAAAAAAAAAAAGCTGGGCATGGTGGCACATACCTGTAATCCCAGCACTTGGGAGGCTGAGGCAGGAGGATCAGTGTGAGTTTAAGACCAGCCTGGGCTACAAAAGTGAGTTCAAGGCCAGCCTGAACTGCATTGTGAGACCGTCTCAAAAAGACAAAAAAAAAAAAAAATTAGAAAAATTATCATGTCTGCATCCTGTGCTCTACATTATAAAGACAACAGTATGCATTGTATCAACTATTGGGAATGTACTACTAACAACTTTTGAAATTGTCACATTATTTCTTATTAAAAGTAATAAATAATAAGTACACATGGAAGGATTAGGGTTTTGTTAATTTTTATTTGCAGTGTTTTTTTTTTTTTTTTTTTTTTTAATAGTGTAACATTCTTGATGACATCTCTATTTCAGGGCCAGGAATTCTGTACCTGCGCTCTGGGAGCTCCTAGGGGTGGGGTGTAGGTAGGAGTATGTTCTCAGGAAAGGACCCATAGCTTGAATTAGACTCTGTAAGGGCCTTGGATACAGAAAAATGAATGACTTCTATTTGAGAGCACTTGGAATAACTCATGGTAATGACTCATTATCTGTGTTAAAGGCATTTCTCATAGCAATTGTGGTACCAGATGCTGAGCTGTTAGCTTCCTGGGCCAGAAAAAGAGGTTTTGAGGGATCCTTTGAGGAGTTGTGCAGAAACAAGGTAAGGCTCTGGTAGTGTCCCATCTGTCTTCTATCCAGTTGACATCATGTGTATTAATGGCTGTGCAAGCCCTTAATGAGGAACCTTGTATTTTTCTTATCTTATTAGGATGTCAAAAAAGCTATTCTGGAAGATATGGTGAGAATTGGGAAAGATTCTGGTCTGAAACCATTTGAACAGGTATGATTTTTAATAAAATGCATGAATTTCTGTAAAGCAAATTTTTGGATTGAAGATTTTTTACAAGCTGGTCACATAAGAGGATGCAGTAACATAAAGAAATACACAACAAATGAATAATGGAGCAGCTCAGTAAGAGAGGAGTTTTTGGTTTAAGACTGTGATCTGTCTTTTCTGATGTCTAAGGTGCAAGCTCAATTCTGTCCTAATGGGGTGGATACCTATCCTTTGTTGAGCAAGCACAGCCTGGCTGACGTGAGGATGGCTTAGATCCCTAGAAGGGTCTTCATCACTTCCAAAAGCTTGTGTTCTATTTAGACATTGTAGGTTGCATTGCATCTTCTCTGTCCTCTCCCTTTAACAGCCTGTTTGTTTGCAGGTCAAAGGCATTGCTCTGCACCCTGAATTATTTTCTATTGACAATGGCCTTCTGACCCCAACAATGAAGGCAAAAAGGCCAGAGCTACGGAACTATTTCAGGTCACAGATAGACGAACTCTATTCCACCATCAAGGTGTAAGGTGAGGAAGAATGCTCTGAAGAGATGTCACACCTCCATGTCCCTTCTTCCACTGATGGCCTTCATGTTGGGAATTTTGACTGCAGCAAGTTTAGGGAAGGAAACGTCTGTGTTTGACTTGTCCATTCAGGGTCTTGTCATAGGATTATTAGAGGAACTGGAACACTGCCTTGTAGTCACCTCATATTGCAGACCACATTCATGGTGATATACAGTTTAAAAAATGAGCCTTAAAATTGTAAAGGGGAATCTATAAAAGTGCTAAGTTATTTGAGACTTCCTCAGTTAATAAGGTGGGTGTTAAACCTTCTATCTCCCTATTTTTCTAACCAAGGGGTTAGGACTCTGCTGTTTCTGAGATGTCTGCTACTTGCTGCAAACTCTGCAGCTGTCTGCTGCTCTGAAGAGTACAATGCACTGGAAGGAAGCTGTTCCTTTAGAAACAAGAACTGTCCCAGCTGGAGAATATCACAAGTGGACCAGAGATTTTTTTTTAAATCCCTGCCACCTCATTTTACCATCTCACAGGGACTCATTACACCCTTCTGATATAAGGGTTCAAAACAATCCCCTCTTGTTGTTCTTAATGGGGCATAAGATTCCCAAGAAACCAAAGGACTGGTCTACCTTAGAACAGTGCAGGTGCTGAGTCTCGGAAGACTGGCGGCTCATCAGAGTGAACGGCCTCTCGTTGTTCAGCAGGCTGCTGTTGTGCTGTCCCCCACACCTGGTTCCTCCCTCCAACCTTCCCAGGGGTGTGAACAAACCTGCCTTAGACTCTGCAGTGAAGACGGCATTTCAAGGGAGAATTTCCTGGATCAACTTACTCTATTGTCACCTGAAGAGCTGTTCACTTGATCTTCACTGAACCACTCACTGTTTGTAATGGCCAATGAACTTCTCATGTGGTTTTCATATCAATTGATAATGTGGTGATTAACTTGCCTTTTTGCCCCCCAAATAAACTCTCAGGCAAAGCATGTCTTCGTATATATTAAGGGAATAGTTATACTTGGGTAATTATTGAAATGGAGGGGAATAAGCAAATGTTTCTCATATCATGATACTTACCTGATCTCTGTGAAATATATTTGACAAGCCAAAATTCTGGGAGGTAGAAATCTGGAAAAATCATTTCCTGGGATTAACTTCTTAAGGGATATTTTTAAGTTAATTTGGGAAATTAATAGTATTTCACTTTATTGCAAATCTTTGCCACATTTGACTGAATTGAGCTGTCATTTATACATTTAAACCCACTGTTGGATATGTGAGAGTATGTGTGTTACACAAGCACAACAGTGTTTGCACTAAGACCTGTCATTGTAATAACATTATTTGGTAGCCTAACTTCATGTATGTATTCTTAATTGCACAAAAAGTCAGTAATTTGTCACATTGGGGTTTTGAATGTTTGCTTTAAGTGTTGCTATTTCTATGTTTTATAAACCAAAACAGAATTTCCAAAAACAATGAAGGAAACCAAAATAAATATTTCTGCATTTGGAGTGAGTGAAACATCTCTTTGAAGTTTTGACATTTAATAGCCCATGATATGCACAAGTGAAGAATGAGAATAGGCCCTCGGTCTCCAGTCTGTCTACTTCCCTTCCTGGTTGTTCTCCAACACTCCAGGCATTGCCCCGGCTCTCTCACCAGGTTATCTGTGGCAAAAGACCTAATGTGTTACAGAGAAGAAATGTGTGGTATGAGTAATAATGGATATTCCTGCAAATGGAACTTCCTTGTTAGAAATCTACATTCCAGAAGATACTAGAACAGCGGTTCTATGCAGGTTTTAATTCTGTATTATAATAATTCTTTTTTTTTTGTGGAACTGTTCATACTTTATGCTTCTACTCATTTTTGTGTGTTTATTTGTTGTACATATTGATCACATTCATGATAGGGAATTTGTACTTTATATATCTTAATGCTTTTCTTCCCCCATTCTCCTCTCTCTCCAACTTGTCTTCCCCTTCCCATTTATACAAGCCTTATTTTCATTTTTTCCTTCCATTCTGTTTTTTCCCTTTTCTGTTCTTCCCTTTTCCCCTTCCCCTTCCTTGTTGCCCTTTTCCCTTAAAAATGTACTGTTTTCTAATATCCTCCATTAAGCTGCTACTTATCCTTAGGATTTCTCGCACAACAGTAACAATGTGATGTGTGTCCCATTTACTGCACTTAAGATTATGGTTTCAAGGTGTATCCATTTTCTTACCAAACGTTCATGTTTATGTTTGTTCCTGGTAGAGTTGTACTCCACTATATAGAAATAATTTCTTTATGTTTATCTTTTTATGAACATGTGGGCTGTTTTCAAGATTTAGCTATTATAAGTTGAGCTGCTTTAAACAAATATTCCAGGTCAAGTGGAACTTTCAATTTTAGCTTTTTGAGGAGTCTCTGTACTGATTTTCATAATGGTTGCATCAACCTATACTTCCACCAGCAACAGAATGAGGGTTCTTTAATCACTAGCCTCAGTAGCATTTGTTACTGCTTTCTTGATGATAGCCATTTTTTCTGGAGTGTAATAGAATTTCAGTATTGTTTTAATTCGCATTTTTCTGTGGAACTACTTTGGATGTGTTATTTCTAGCAGTCATCTTTTCCCTTTTTCTTTTCCACTATCTCTAACCTACTTCCTTTGCTGCCATTTTAAAGATTATCTTTTCCACAAGTGTTAGTTAATTCCTAATTTTTTCTAAGCCCATTGTGTTCAAATCCGTCTTCTCTGTCCCTTATATTTTATGTTTTGTGTGTTTTATGTTTGTTTACCTCCTCTAAAGCCGTAGCCCCATGCATACCTCTGATAAGGCTTGTCTTACTCCTTTGTTGTTTCATAACAAAATACTAACGAATAATTACAAACAACACAGGTTATTTTGTTTTTGGAGGCTGGGAAGTCCGAGAGCATGGCTCTGGCGTCTGGTGAAAGTCTTTGTGTTGGTGGGGACTCTGCAAAACCCAAAGGGGTATAGAGCATTACAGAAGGGCAGAAGGGCTCCTGATAGCTATATAACATGCCCACTCTTGTGATAACCCGTTACCCTGATGGCCTATTTATATGTAGTGAGCTAGCCCATTTGTGATAGCAGAGCCACCATGACCTAGTTACCTCTCAAAAGTCCTATCTCCAAATGTCATTAAAATAGGACCTTGGGGATTAAATTTCAACACAAGAATTTTGGAGGACAAACATTCATTCAGACCATAGGAAAGCTTTTAGTTCATCCTGCCTTCATTAGCATCTAAAAATCCTTATTTTGTCTTTTTCCTCCTTGTTTCCCTGGCTGAAGTGTGGGGTCCTTGAGTGTAGCTATCCCCTTTCTTTTCCTCCATTACCACTGAACATGGGGCAAAAAATCATAGACACTTACTAAAGCTTTTTAATAAATACTTGAGATAATGCATCAAGGTCCTCTTGCATTGAGGCTGACAATAAACTGGATAATATTTTTATCTAGTTAACAACTTTGGAGTATATGGTTTAGTGGGAGTGGACATTGGTATTCTTGTGCCCTAGTCAGCATAATACAACCACAAAACTCATCTTTTCAAGCAGGAACTTGGTAACCATTAAGCAATGATTATGTTGTTACTCCTCCATCTTCCCTAACTTCAGTTCCTGAGAGCCATTATTCTGGTTTATGACTGTAACATGTGTATGCATATGGTACTGTGGACTGAACCCAAGGCCTTTGCACCAAGTTAGATTTCTAAACGTCTTGTAGTTTTTGAGACAGGATCTTACTAAATAGCCCACACTGGGTTTGAATTTTTGATCCTTCCGCATCTGTGTTCCAGAGTGCATGGGATCTGAGTTGTGCACCACCCTCCCAACTGTCTTTAAGAGTCTAAGTACCTTCTGGGTAGAGCCTGAGGCAGAAAACCCATGTGGCAAGAGTTGATCCAGCAGTGCAGCCCAGCTGCCCTTAGTGCATTACTCAACCCCTCCCTCCAGGCTCCAGTTAGGACACACCCTTGTTTTATATCTAAATGCAGCAATGTTTTTCAGCATATTAGATATTTTGTAAATATTTTCACCTTTCTCCCTAAGATTTACTTAGAATAATAACTAAAAAGACCTGAGTGTTGACACATGCTGAGAACATTTTCTATTACATTTTGCACCAGTTCTCTGCCCTCACCCCCAGTTTCCAGGTGAGGATATTGAAGCACACATGCTTTGGCCCATGGCACACTCCCTCAGACAGAACAGAGCTGCTATCAGCCTCCAGACACTGAACTCAGCCCCAAGCTGTGGATCACAGTCTACTCCTGATCAAATATAGACTGCTCCGTGCCAGCAGTTCTACCTTTAAGCTTTAGTACAATTGCTTTTGATTTTTATCTGGCTTGTGTCATATTGGAGGTTAATAGCAGGTGGAGGTAGTTCTTATAACCAGAGACCCAGGAACATAATGACATGCCGACAGAGAAAGGAAGTGATGCAGTAGGTAAGCAAGGGGACAGCTGTCATCCAGGAAGGTGGAAGGATGGAACTGAAGTTAAGGGAGAAATTGGCCTACAATAAAATTTCGGCTGCAGTGGAAAAAGGTAGAAAATGGGAAAATGAGGAATAGACACAAGTAGAGTCCAGGTAATTAGATGGGAAAACTAGGAAGTTTCTGTCTGAATATTTGTAGTTCTTTACTTCAGTGTTACCTCCTTTTATGAATGAGAAGACTGGGAGAGAACAGCTAATTTCTAGGCCAGACATCTAGTAAGAGGCTGAGCTGGGTCTTTGGACTCCAGGGCCTCTCCATGTCTGGATCACCTGCCCTGTTGTCTCTTCCCTCACACATGTGATATGTAGCACCTTCAGTATCCCCAGTGCCTTGTCACTGTTGAATGTTTTCTTAATGCATGCTCACTCAATCCACAGTGGGGCTAAAGTTCTGTAAATATACCTGCTTACAGTTTTAATTTTAATTTGCCATAAGGTGAAGGAAGATAAACGCCATGAACTTGTTTCCTTTTATGTGTTTACCTCCACATTTCCAGCTGGTGTTTTTCTCAGTAGCACAAGCAGGAAGAAGATGAGCAGCCTGCTCAAGATGCTGGTGCAGAGCAGGTAGGTAGAGAACTGAGGAGGCAGCAGCACCTTGGAGGTGAGGGCCGAAGCCAGTTAGACTGGGCAGGCCAGGAGCATCTCTCATTCTTCTCTTCCAGCCCCTCCTTCAAAGCAGCTGAGTCAGACTGAAGGAGTCTTCACCTCAGGTTCCCAGCACAAAGGCAGCTCTTCAGCTCTTGTCAGCATAGCAAAGCTGAGAAACCTCTACTCCAGCTTGGTCTGGAACACAGACTGAGATCCAAAAAGATCACCCCTTAGCACCCTGGGCCACCCCAGTCCAGGCTTCTTCTAGCTAATGTATTCCTGATAAGATACACAAATAAACTCACTTCATCAACAGGGACAGTTGGGAAACTGGTCTACTTTGTTTCCATGTTTTTGGGCTTAAAGAAAAGCAATTCCATTTTTTCCTTCAAATTTGTAACCCTTTCAATCCCTGACTCTAACAGAAGCCTTGCTAGATGAATGTTGTTTCTAACCAATCTTCTTCAGTTACTGTTCTTGGATTCTGTTCTTGGTGAGGCAGGATTATTCTTTTTTCCACACATTATTTTTCATAAAAGGTCATACCCAGTCTTTCTGGTTGAGATTTTTAATAGAGGAAGGGGAATGTTTTTGACTATCAAATTTCTCTGACCAAAGCTGTTTATGTATAGTAGTATCAAAGTTCCCCCACGAACCCTCACAGACTTCCTGCCTTGCACGTGGCTTATAAAACCCCACAGGTTAAGTGTAAAAGTAGCCATACCACCAGTGCCATGCTTCAGGGCTGGGTAAGTACTAGCACCAACAGGACACGCGTCACGTGTATAGAACCAGTTTGCTAACATTCTATGTGAGGAAACTTGTGCCGACACAGAGGGACTCCATTGCTCCAGTCTCTGGTTCCCACACCTACAGATACTGTCTTCTCCACCCCATAGCATGCCCTGCCAGCTCCTCAGCCCCACCCATTCTCAGTTGTCAGAGGGCCATGCATTTGGGTGAAATTCCAGGGCTGGGCCAGGCAGCCCCAATTACTAGGTCCTGTTGGTGCTTTCTCTGTTGTCTGTGAGGTCTGGCCACTTCCCTTCACCTCGTGCCCAATGCCCAGTGCAGACGAAGGCCATTTCTTCCCAGGACAATTGCACTAGCCTCTTCATTGGCTACCTTGTCTCCTATATGGCTCTCTGCTAACACACTTTGCAGCAAGAATGATTTCCCTTAATCACAGAATCATGTGATCCTCCTGCTTAATCTTTCAGAAGCTTCTTACTCCCTCCAGTCTCAGTGGCTTTATATTGTCAGAGAATTTCTCAAACTTTATATTGAAAGAGCTTAAATATCCCAAGGAGCTTAAATTTAAAATACAGGCTCTGGTTCAATAAATGTGGAATGGGGCCCACAGTTCTGCCTTTAACAAGCTCTAGGAGATACCAAGCTCAGATACAGTGGTTCCTTAGGCTCAGGGTCAAGGTCAAAGGAGTCAGAATACTAATTATGCTCTTCATGACAGCAACTAAAGGGTGGGGAGCTTTGTCCTCCTAGAGAAAGTTTTATGAAGGAAGATTTTGCATCACCTGTGCTATCAGGTGCTATTTGCTGATGGTGCCCCTGGCTATTCCATTCTTGGCTGAGCAGGAAGTTATTGAGGTAAGGAAACTTGGCTTCCCATGATGTTGTAATGTTATGTGTCAGTGCCAAAAGAAACGAGAAGACATGATGAAGGTAGCTCAGAGGACTCACTGAGACTCAAACCTTCAGTGAACCAAGAACCCCTGAAACAAATTAGTTTTATTTAAGGTAGTGAGTGTAATCTCATGTGTAATCATTAAAGTAAAGGACGACCATATGCTTAGTCACGAACATGACCTCGATCTCTATTAACCTCCATCCTCTCCCCATCAGGGGTCACCCATTAGCATTCCAAGCAAGAGAGAAAGTAACAAACAGAAAGTCCACAGGTAAAGTCACTATCCATCACCTGGAGTCCCAGCTTTCTGGAATTTTCAGCAACCAACCACAGCTGTGCCTGGGCCCCTCTTCATTACTCTCCATTTCCAGAAATGCCAGCCAACTACACCATGACCGAAGGAATAGGACTGGCCTTAGCAGCGTGTCTACTCCCTCACCAAATAAATGTTAGAGTGTCAAAGGTCATTAAGACGAAAAATTTTTTCAGAAAGTTGTTTTCTGACTGCAATTTAGGGAAGCCTTATGAAGACATTTCTCTACTGCAGAAATGTTTTATTCCTCCCTTATTTTCCCCCCCTCCTTCCATTTTTTCCTAAAACAGTCTTGTTTTCTAGGTGTCCTTTCATTTCTTTTTCTCTCTCAGCTGAAGTGCTCACTTGGCCCTTTTATATCCATTTGAGTCATCATAAAATCATTTCCTAAGCAGATTGGAAGCCTGCTATTCCTTAACTAGGAGACTTCTTGGATTTCGCTAGAAGGTTCCTGCCAGCATTCCAGCACCAGCAGCTCTAGGCTCTTCAGGGAGCTGGGAATGGAATCTAAAGCATGTGACTTTGTGTGGTCATGATGTACTGGTCAGACCTAGTCAGCCATGTGATCTCAGCTCTGTAGGAGCAGTGCCAGTTAAGTCTGGAAAAAGTAGGACATTACAGAGCAAATAAGTTTAGTGGCCTGATAAAGCCATGGAACCTCTGAAAAGAATGTGACATTAAAAGTCTAATGACACTGTAGGTTGCAACAACAGAAAAATCTTTGTCCCCCAAATTTCACTGGGTAATACTGCTGTTATGGCTCTTACTTCCTCTTAAAGGGAACATTCAAGAGAAAATCCTCCCTTCCCCTCCTCTTCCTGTCCTCCAGGGACATTGCCGTTTGTTTTGCAGAGTCACAGTCACAGATGTTTGAGCAGTTGGTCTGTTTAAAACAGATAAAAACCTTGGTTTATTAGTGAGTTTGGTGAGACATTCTTGTTTACTCAGTATTTAGTAATGCTGTAGGAACATAAGTAACAAGGTAGGAAAACAAGCAATAAATTCCTTCCTCTACAATAGAAAATTGTACTGTTTGCTTTAAGAGAAACTTATAGGAAAGGATTTGATAAATTATGGATGAACAGAATTCATGAGAAGGGGGAAAACAAGCTAAGGGAGGCAGTTAAAACATCTATTACTAACCTTAAACTGATTTTGAATCAGTATTTACAAGGTCTGAAAATGAATAGCTCCGTTCTAAAATTATAGTTTCACCTCCAATCTCTTTCTTCACCTGCCCTCTGGTGGACAGAGTGGTGAACAGAGAATTTAACCAAAGTTTGCTAGGAAAAGCAGAAGCAGGCAGTATTACTAGAGACTTCTATATTACTGACCTCTTATCTTCATAATAATCCTGTAATATAAATAGTAACACTCCTTTAAACATCAAGATAGTAATTCCAAAACATACAAATAATGCATCAACCAGATCCACAAGCAAGATGCATTTCTCGAGGGTCAAGTGTCCATGCATGCCTAGCCACTCAATCCCAAGGATCTAACAAGTTTTGAAATTCCTTATTTTCTATATGGCTATTTGGCTATAATAGCAATAGGACTTTCCTCTCATTCCCTAGACGAAAAACATTTTACATAACAACCCACTACGAGATTTCCTCCAGTGTCCCCAGTGACCTCAGGTACCTCTGAGGTTCCTCAGCAAGAGTTTGCCTTGCTCCAGAATATCCTCTGGCCCCCATGCCCACATATCCCCCTCCTGAACACTATCCTTGCTCCTTCAACATCCCCCACTCCCACACAAGCCTGATGAGTTCGGGAAACATCTGTAAAAGGCTAACATTGCTGGAAAAAGCTGGTGCAGCACAAATGCCAACACAGGAAATGCTGGTTGTGGCTTCCCAACAAAGTAATTGCCATTCTTCTTGTAGAAAGAGTCTCACTGGCTGAATCCTCCCAAGGCTGGAGCCTTTCTTGGATGCAGGTCCTCACCTTCTCTATCCACTATCCTTTTCAACCCTTGGCTATCCTGTAGTCCCCAAATTAATTAGGCTGTCTTCTAAGCCTTATCGTTGCCCCCCCCAACTAAGTTCTACCCCTGGTCTTACCTATTCTGAAGCTCATGAGGTGGCCTGGTCTCCATCCTCAATAATACAAATTATCAACAGAAACCTTGACATCACTAAATCAAATTCTTCAAGGTATTTTATAGATATATTTAAAACAGATGTCTTAGTTACTTTTCTAGATGCTAAGACAAAATACCTGACACCCAGGGCAAAGAGAGGCAAGGTTTATTTAGTTCAGTTTGTAGGTTTCAGTCCATAATTGGCTGGCTCCAAGGCAAGGTGGCACATGGCATGGGGCAACTATTCATGGTGGTAGAAGAGAGTGAAAACAAGAGAGGGAGGAGGGAGCCAAGCCTTTTACTGTGCTTTATATTGTATCCAGTCTACCAGGATTAACGTGATGCCAAAACTATCAGTGGACTGATTCAGTAATCAATCACTCTTAATGCCCGCACCCTTGCCCCAGGAACAAATCAGTCACACATTCTAGTCAGTCACCTCAGAAAAACTGACCAAGTGAGACTTTAGGGAGACATTTAGACACAAATCTTAGCAGTAGACTTTGAGTTAAACTGATTAGCCTTCATAATGAACCTGTATTTGTCCAACCATTGAAGGCCTTCAGAGAAGAGACTGAGGTGTCCTAAAAAAAAAAGTGTGCTCTCAAGCTTGTAGGGTAGAAACCATATTTCACTTTCCAGCCCACTGCTCTGTGGGGTTGGGACTCAAAGCTGCAGCATCAATTCTTAGCTACAGTTTAGCTTGCTGGCCTGCCCTATACATTTTGCCAGACTTCCTAAGGTGTGAAATAATTCCTTAAAACAAATCAAGTTTTTGTCTCGTCCTTGTCATATACTGGTTCCATTTTTCTGGACAACACTAATGCAGGTAGGTACATTAGGCCCTTCCCTGGGATGTAAGTAGGCACCTAAGTAGGCTCTCTTGCAGAGTGACTTGGAATGGCTGCCTGGTGCCAGCTCTGGCCAAGTCCCAGGATGTAAGGCAGGGCTACCACACAATAGTGGGCCTGGTCTTTAGTATCCTCATACGGAAAATGGAATTATAGTATCTGCCAAACAGGGTTACTGAGAGTATTAAATGAGTTAACAGATACTAAGTGATCAGAACAATGACTGATCATCCTAAATGCTCAGTAAATCAAATAGATGACCAACAGAGAACCTGCTTAAGAGAGAGAGAAAAAAAAAATGGCATACAAAGAAGGTAAGAAAATGCACTGTGAACCTTGCTGGCTTCTCAAACTGACCTCAACTCTCGTCCTACATCTGGACCTTTTAGAAACATGGGATAATAAACTCCTTCTATTATATCAATCTTTTAAGGATGAGTTGTTATCCACCCCTCAGAGCTCAATATTTTTTATTTTGGGGGGTTAGGGGTGGGGGATAAACAGTAATTGAACTCAGGACCTTACACTTGTCAGGCAGGCCTATTCCTTACTTATTAGTACAGACACTTATTTTAAGAGTTTAAAAATTTGAAATATGGACAGTATGTGGAACCAAGGGAACTTCTAGTAGGGTATAAATTGAACAGTTTATAAAACAAAATGTAAAAACTTTTGTTGCTATGCAAAGTTGAAAATGTTTAGATCCCACATAGCAACAATGTAACTAACTGTATCCCAAGAGCAACCTGTAGATATGTTCCTTGTAAGATGTGTGCAGGCAATGTTTAGTGCTGCACTGCTGATAATAGCAAAAGAAAATAATGTGTATGTACTTGCAAAAACCAGAATGTGATATATGGTATTTACTTAATGCATCAGGGGGCAAGTGAGTGAATATGGATGCACATGCATACTAATACAATATAGGTACTTACAAAAATCATAACTTTGAATAAAGATGGTTACTTGGATAATATCTACCAAGTATCATTATAGGATCTTTAGAAATACGTGATATTTAGGAATTACTTAGGGATATAGCAAGGGATACATCAAGAAATGATAAACATAAAATCAGAAGAGTAGTTATCCCTAGAGGAAAAGGCACCTTTCAGAGAGCTGCCCAAGAGTCTTGTATAATGATTATGTCCCAAATCAGTGGTGATTTCATGTTTATTTTAATCTTTTTTATGCTAATTCTACTATATGCATGAAACATGTTAAATTTTTTACAATGGAAGGTACAAGTAACATAAAATCTAGCATTTTAACCATTATCAAGGCTACAGTTCTATGGCATTAAGGACATTCATCCTGTCATCTTATAGATACTTACAGTCAGAACGTGTTCATCATCCCAAATTATGCATTTGATTTCGTAGTAAAGAAATCACTGCCAAGTTCAGTATTAGGAAGCTTTCGTCATGCTTTCTCTTTGCGTTTTATAATTTCAGCTCTTACATTTAGATCCTTAATCTATTTTCAGTTAATTTTTTATCAGGTGTAAAGTAAGGGTTCAACGTAATTCTTTAGGTCGGGATTTGTTTGTCTCTGTCTCTGTCTCTCTCTTTAGATAGTCTCTGGTTGGGCTTAAACTTGTGACCTTTCTCCTGCCTGGGCCTCCCAGCTTAAACACGAGAGGAAGAGTGAGGGGGAGGAGGAAGAGAGGGGGGAGAGGGAGGAACAAGGGGAGGAGAGGGAGAGACCATTCTCGTTTACAAAGAAAAATACCAGAACAGAGGTAAAATAACAAAACTAACTCACACAGTTTAAAAGAACCAGAGACAGTGCTCGAGAGTACTCGCTTCCGCTGCACACAGACTAAACTGAGAAGACAAAAGAACGAGAAGGACAAATCCGGTCTGTTCCGCACACTACCGCCCCGCCCAACTGCGCGCGAACTTCGACAGCTCCCAGCTCCGACCCGGCCACTCCCCAACCCGCGTTCTTCCTCTTTCCTCGCCCAGGGGGACTCGGACCTCTGGGGCCCCGAAACCTGGCGCGGATTTACTGCGGGAGGGCAAGCCCGGTCAGCGACTGGTTCTGAGGCGCGGACGCGCACTCCACCTTGGTCCGTGATCCCGTCCGAGTTTTCTCTCACGCTCTAGGCCCGGGAGAAGCCCCGGGCACGCCCGGGAAAGAGGCGGGGCGGGGCGGAGCTGCGCCTGCGTGCTTGGCGCTGATTGTCTGCTCCGAGCAGCGCGGGGCTTGGCGGGAGTTTCGTAGTTTAGTCGGCGCCGAGAGCCGAAAGCCGGGCCATGGCTCTGCGGTGGCTAATGCGGTCCCCGAAACCTGTGGGGTAAGTGCTGCCCACCCTGGAAGCCGGGCCAGGGCCAGCCTGATCTTTCTCCTCTCTTTGCGCAGCCTGCGCCTTTCCGCCCTGCTGGAACGATTGGCTTTACATCCTAGAGAAGCTTACACAGGCCGATAGTCAATGCTGGCACTTTCAAGAAAGCGTTGTATTGTCTATGCACTAGAAACCACCGACCAGAGAGCTGAACGCAGTCTTTTTCTGGGGTGTCGATCTTAAGTTCGTAGGGTCTTCTTAAAAGTCATTCTGTGGTAGGCCAGGCATCTTACTGCCATGAATAAAGGGCATGCATTTAAAAATAGTTTGCAAATACGCTCTGACAGTCTTTGCACATCCATTGGCCAGTGCCCGACTGGCAGTGTCTGAAGCACAGTGACTGTGAAGGTGTCTTGGGTGTTACTGGCCCTCAGGACCAAACCCTCGGGGTTAGGAAGGGAGGACTTTCTTCTGGCCCTGGGAACACTGTCTGGAGAAGGAAGTGTTTGTAGCTCCGTGGGGAGGATGGGGGGGGGCTGCAGCAGGACACATCTGGGGCCACGGGTAGGTGGGGACACCAGACCAGACCTGTCGCCAGTGGGTAAGAGGAAGGGAAAGGAAAGTAACAGCCTTGCTGGTCAGCTGAAGAGAGTTAAACTTAATCTGACAAGCCAGTGGTTTTTGTTGTCTTCTTTAAAACGTTCTTTTCTTCACATTTTTGGGTTTGAGACTTATGACATGTTTTCAGCTTTTTCTTCTAACATGCACTGGAGCACATACAAGAAGATTTTGTATATTTATCGCAGAGGTTTCTACGTTTTGGAAGCCTCACCTGAACTCCATCCTAAAGAAGGAAAGGTCGTTGACCAGTTTTGAGCACAGACAGCTGAAGAGAATTTACATTAAAAAGTTTATATGATCTAATTTCTAGTCCCGTTTATTTTATTTGACCACGTGACCACTGACCACTTTCCATTTCTGGGTTTGGTAATTTGTAAAATTTTCAAAAAGTAAATATTTGCTCTACTTTCTTCGGTTTTTAAAATCAAAGCCTGGGAACTTGGTAGAAGTGCAAAGCCTCAGATTTCATCCCAGACTTGTGGGATTGGATTTGAGGTGTATTAGAGGGGTTGGCTTCAGCAGTTTTTTTTTTTTTTTTTTTTTAACAAGCAACAGAGGTTTTTCATGCCTGTTTGAGATTGAGACTCATTGCTCCAGTTTCCCATTTTCTTCTTTACTGTGGTTCACAGAACTATTTTATATCACAGAGAATGTGTTTTCTCCTATAATAAAAGTTTATGAAAGTACTACATCCTGTGCAATCTTATATTTATATTCTCTTATTTTTTTTAAAATGTTGGGACCACAATATTAAAAAAATATTATAGGGTAATTGATAAAATTTTGGTATGGACTCTAGATTAGATAGTTTTGTTGGTGTTAAATTGCTAGATTTTAGAAACTACACTGTGACTATGCAAGATAGTTCCCTCCTAGGAAGGACATAATGATAGACCTATAAGGAAGGATGCAGTGTCTCCAGCTTACCGTACACACAGAAAGCAAATGAGCCAAAACAAACTATGGGTGGATCTGGATTTGTGGTGTGCTGAAACCCCTTATACTTTGGCTTTTTAATTTTTTAACAACTTTTCCGTAAGTTTGAAATAATAGCAGATGAGTTACTCAACAAAATAGTGGTTCAGACACAGTAAACTGATTTTGATATCTACATACAATTATCTGAAAAATACTGGTGTGATCTACATGGAGTATTTTAAAGTCAAAAGTTGTATGTTGTATTCTACCAGAGTATCCCCAGTACTCTTGTACAATGTCTGGTATTTGAAGGATACTCAGTACCTGTCCACTGCTTACTGCCAGTATTACTGTTTACATATTTTTGTACATTTTCCTGCCACTGTTCCTTCCAATTTTTATGGTGGTCATTATTTTACATTTGTTCATTTTAAGCATGTTGAAGATATGCAGCTTTATCATTTTTATACTAATGCTCACTGGAAGGAGTTGGGGGTTGTTTGTTTTGTTTTTTTTTTTTTGTGGTACCAGGGATCAAACTCAGGACCCTGCTCTTGCTGGGCAGGTGCTTATTGTTACTGAACTATCTTGCTGGCCACGGAGGGAGTTTTTAAATGGTAGAAAGAGAGCAGCACTGGATTTGAAGTAATGTGAATTTTAATGCATGGGTTTTTCCCCCCCTTCCTGGCTGTGTGTTGCTTTGCTTGTACCTTATGAGACTATTAAGAGTTAAATGAGACGATGTCTGTACAAGATGAGTAGGGTGTTAGGGGCCTGACGCTAGTGTACTTTACCTTGCTCCTTTCTTCAAAGTCAATCGCTGCTGGTTGATGGGGACCTTAGAGACCAACATCAGGCTTAGTTCTCCATGTCCCTGAGATAGGAGAAGGAGGCAGCTATGTTATTTTATACATTGGTGACATCATTTGATCTATAAAAAAAGATAAATTTGTGGCATACAGATTCTGCTTCCTAAGATGATTTTGTCATAGCCTAAATACCACTGGAAGCACACTGTTGGTGCAATTAACAAAGAATGTAATCTAGCAAGAATAATACTTGGAAAGGGTCACAGGGAATGGTGTTTTCCCTAATTATTTAAATATTTCCTACGCTTCCCCTTTCTGTTTTTTGTGAATATGCATATTCTTTGTTTAATAGTGCAGGATACTCAAAGAACACTGTAGGAGGAGCACATGCCATGAAAGATGTAAGTTATATTTTTATATTTTAATGTAATTTTCTCACTGTCAAAGCAAAATAATATTTTGTGGGAATCTCAGAGTTTTGGATACTTCTTGGTAAGCTCAAAGTCACTGTGATATAGAAATACATTTTTTTTCCTATAATGGAGAAAATGACCTTTGTTAACATTTTATATCTTCTTTTCTGAAGCTAGGCTTATGTTATTTTCATTTAGATAATTGACATCATGTAAAGACTGTATAACTTTCTAAATTTTTCTGCTTTTTCCTTATGGCAACTTATCTATGTTATAGTTTTAAAAATTGCTTATGATTTCATGCTCTTCTACTTAGTCCATATTCTACTTTTACTTTTCTTTAGGAGAGAGCTTTTAAACAAAAATATGTTGAATACTTTTTTTTTTAATTTTAGTGATGTTAGTAGTGCTAGGGATTGAATCCAGGGTCTTATGCATGTTCAGCAAGCACTCTATTATTATACTATATTGATTTTTAGAACACTTTCTAGTAGCTAATTCCAGATTATTTTCCAGTGGCTTATCCTTCTGCCACTGGTATTTCCCACTATCGCTGAGAATTCCTGCTTCTCAGGTTAAGGGCAGTTCAGACCCACCCTTCCTTTGCTGCCCCTGGCTTTTAATGTCTTAGATGGTCTCTTTTTGCCTTGCTGGCCTAACCTCAGCTTGAGGACAGCTCTTTTCCAATCTCTGAAGCCCTTGAGTATGTCTGGGATTGTGCTAACCCCTGCCCCCAGCTAGTGTGTTCTGTCTCTGGGTTTCTCACTGCTCTTCTGTCCTTCCCCTGCCCCTCTGCTCCTATTACACTTAGACCTCACGGTGCCCTCTGGGTGGAAGATCCTCTACACTCTTTAGCCTTGCTCCCTGCTCCCCTAGTTGAAGTCAGAATGCCTGGCATGTGAATTTCTTCAGTTCTCCTGTCCACTACCTCCTGCAAGGCAGCTGACAGTACAAATGATAGAGGACCCTTTGCCTAGAGCAGCGGTTCTCAACCTTTGGGTTGCGACCCCGGTGCGAGTCGAACGACCAAAACACAGGGGTCACCTAAAGCCATTCCGAATCATAACTGTAGCAAAATTACAGTTTTGAAGTAGCCACCAAGATTATTTTTTCGTTTGGGGTCACATGAGAAACTGTATTGCAGGATCACGGCATTAGAAAGGTTGAGAACCGCTGCCTTAGAACATCAGCTATTTTTGCCACTCCACCACCATGCACTCCATCCTGAGGGTCTAAGAGTGGTAAAGTTTTTGTTTTCCTTACTAATTTTATTTATTTATTTATTTATTTGTTTGTTTGTTTGTTTGTTTGACTTTTTGAGACTGCTCACACTGTGCAGTTCAGGCTGATCTTGAGCTAGCTTTTGTAGCCCAGGCTGGTCTCAAACTCACATCGATCCTCCTGCCTCAGCCTCCCAAGTGCTGCGATGACAGGCATGCGCCAGCACGCCCAACTTGTTTACTAATTTTAATCCATCTTTTTAAATACCTTCCATTATTTTCTAATTTTCCTCTGTGTTAGTAGTATCCTTCCACATTTTCCAAACTATTGTGAAAAGCTTTTTTTTCTTCTATTTTCATTTGGATTCAAGGTGGCAAACTTCATGGACTTAGCCACATATTCAGCTGTACTGCCTCTATTGAAAGCAGGACCTTTCACTTTGTGTCACCTTGAAACTGTTGAAGAACTTCTGTGCTTATGGTATTTCTAGGGAGAGAGCTTGTGACCTTCCCCAAATCAGAGATTTAGGCAGCTATAGCCTGGGTAAAATGTAGCCTGCCACTTGTTGTTTTTATATAGCCCTATAAGCTAGGAATGAGTTTTACATTTTTAGATAGTTGAAATAAAAGTATTTTGTGACATGAAAAAAAATGATAGAAACTTAAACTGTGGTGCCCACGAGTAAAGTTTTATTGAAACACAACCATGTTCATGTTTGCTGTGTCGCTGTTCTCTGCTTTCACACCAGTGACTGAGTTAAGTAGTCAGAACACAAGCCTAATGGCCTGCAAAGCCTTTTCCTTTGGTCCTACACAGGTTGGCCAAACCCTGGCTTAGATGAATAAAGGAGGCTGTTTCTCTAAAATGTGTAACATTGCTTCTTCAGGTAGCAGAAATGGCAAGAGTGCCCTTGCCACGTAAGTCAGCTTTGTGAGGTTCTTTGTTTGTGCCAATTCACTGACTGATTTTATTCACTTTTAGAAAGCTGATAAAGAGCACAAAACTCCTGATGTGTTTGACTTTATCGGTGATTCTGTGAACTCAAGCAGACTGAGTGAAAATGAAAAAGATGAAGAGCCTTATGAGACTTTTGGTTAGTATTTTAAATCCTTATGCTAAATTGACATGAAGCCAACAATATTGAATATATAATAAAGGTTAGAAATATCTTCAAATATAAAAATTAATTGTGTACAAATACGATGTTCTTAGGGAGTACTTGATAATTGGAATTTTACTTTCTGCCTATGAATTTACTTTAGGTACTATGTATGAGAAGAATTATACCGTATTTTTCTTTTGGTAACTGATTTATCTCATATGTATTGAACCATGTGTCAAGATTGATTTTTAAAAGCTAATATTTTATTACACACACACACACACACACACACACACACACCAGTTTGATGCCCTTCTGCCAGTGGACATTTGAATTGCTTCTACCTTTTGACGATTGTGGATAATACTGCTATTAATGTGGATGTATACATGGGCATACAGGTATATCTTTCAGTCCCTGCTTTTTTTAATCTCTTTTGGCTATGTATCCCAAAATGGAATTACTGTATAATGTGATAATTCCATTCTACATTTTGGGGAATCACCATGCTGTTTTCTGTGGTGGCTATAGCATTTTGTATTCTATGAGCAATGCATAGGGTTCTCGTTTCTCTGTATCTTCACCTATACTTGTTGTTCTTTTCTTTATTAAAGCTGTCTGAAGGGATGTGAAGCTTATCTCATGGTTTTGATTTGCATTTCGCTAATGACTAATGATATCAAGTATCCTTTTAGTGTGCTTATTGGCCAATTGTATATCTTCACTAAAAAACTATATTTAAACTGCCCATTTTAAAATTTTATTACTGTGCCACTTTATTACTAAGTTGAAAGATCTAGCTTTATGACTGGTTATAATGATATTCACATCTAAAGAGAAAATAAATCCCTTTGCTTAGCTGGGGGTGATACAGAATATTTTATTAACTTTAAAATTGAGAGGTTGATATGTTCAATGTATAAACAGCTATTTATTTGAAAAAAATGTTGAAATGTGCATCATTTGGGCATTTGGGCTGGGGAGAGAGCTCAGTGATCTAAGCACCTGCCTGGCAAGTGCAAGGGCCTGGGCTCCATCGCTGGCCCAAAATCCCAGGTGCACTGTGCCAGCCACTGAAACTGTGCGAGGTGGGATATGCCTATAATCCATCTGTTGGGGAGGCTGAGACAGGAGGCTCACTATGAGTCCAAACTTCGTAGCAAGACCCTGTACCAAACAAAAATAAATATAAATAAATATAATTTGAGGTGCTTGGAGAAATAGCCGCTTGGCTATTATTGGACACTTCCTCTGCCCCCTGCCCAGCTCTTTTCCCCTACCAGAACCCTGCCTAACCCCCACTGTATTCCATTCCTTCTCCTTTGGTAGAATCACCCTTTCCTTAGCATTTCTTTTCTATGCCTTTACACTGAGGTGATGGAACTCCTATCCTTAACCTCATTATAGTAAAGTTTTTATGCCATCTAAAGCCTCTAGCTGTGAGAGTAAATATAAAAGCTAGAATCTTTCCTCACAAAGCGGGTACTCATTTGCAAATATTGAGTACTATCTGTGCTTGGCACTTTGGAAAATGGGAGTGGGCCAACCACTGAAAACCTGTTGAGCTGGTCATTGAAGCAGTGTGTCTCCATACAATATGTTACTCTGTACAAGCATGGAAAGAAGATGTTAGACTTACTATTTGTTTATATCTGTATATTTTTATCTCATGTAAATATTCCTGCTAATACACAGGTGTAGGAATATAAGTTTATAATTTTAAAATACCTGTGCATTTATTTTTTTATTTTTTAAAATATTTATTTACTTTAAATTTAACAATGGTTATATTACATATTTTTATTATCGGATCAGTTCAGATTAATAGATATAAGTATATAAGATTGCTCAAACAATTAAGCATTAACACTTTCAATAAACATTACTTTTTTTTTTTTTTTTTTTTAACTGTTGACACACTGCATATTGTCCTCACAATAGTTACACAGAGCACAGGGTATACCTGTGCATTTATTGATGATGTGGTCTAAATTTTTTATTATTGAGTTGTGAGATCAAAAACATTTTGCAAGTGGCTTGTGTAACTGATTTACTTCTTATCAGCCATTTGAAGAAAGTTTGCTTTCAATTCCACATATACTGCCCAAACATTCAGACTTATAAAGGTTGTACATTCTATATCTTATAGACCCTCCGTTACATAGCACTGCAATATATGCTGATGAAGAAGAATTTTCCAGACACTGTGGATTATCTGTACCTTCGACTCCTCAAGGAAAAGGAAGAAAGAAAAAGTATGATTATATTTCAATCAACTGTTTACTCATGCTTATTGGGATTTCTGGACAACTCTTTATTTTTTTTTTTTTTTTTTTTGGTACTTTTTTTTTTTTTTTTTAATTTTATTAATTTTAATGAGAAAGAAATAACAATGAGAGTTTCAAAACACATTAGTAGAACAGTTACAATAATTAATACATTGCATATTGTTGTCTTCATAGTAGTTGTTCAGAGTACAAGATGAAGACATACCTTTTCTAAGCACTACTAATACAAATTTTTCTTCTTGAACTAAGAGA